>JABEVY010000015.1:0-67001 GCA_013364935.1 Fusarium anthophilum | reverse complement strand
TTAATTAGTAACCTTATTAGTAGTAGCTAGGGTATAAAAAGCTACTCTGATTTTTTAAATCTAGTTTTTAAGATAAGTAAATAGACTTTAATATAAAAGCTTTATCTCCTGGACGTAGCTACTGACAGAGTTATACGTGGTATAAATAAATACAGTCAAAATTATATTAAGTTCCCTTGAAGAGGGAGGCGGGCTTTACTGACTCTTAAGCTGAAACATAAGCCAGCGGGATAAAAAAGTCAGAATCTCAATCATCCATTGACAGTCAGGAAGAATCGCTTTGGGTTCGTTAACTAAAAGTCTATAAAGTACGGTATTAGATATAAAGACACTTCCATATCTTCGAATCTCCGATAGTTTTTTCAATCAAGCACATACCCTTTCCTAGTAACGACAGTAATATTAAAAATGTGTCACCTCGAAGTCCTTGATCTTATTATCCTTATTCTGGAGGGGCTGCTGTGCCTCGCTACCATATGCGCGTCGGGGTACGGGATCTATAAGGTCTACAAGTCTTACATGGAGGACGGAAAGGAGAGAATAAAGGTCAGTTCGAAGCTGTTAGCTATATGTGACAGAGACTAATATTGCCTACAGAATAAGATGATGCGGGATGGGGATGGTCCGGACGACAAGGATATGGAGATGGGCTGGGGAGCAAACTCTTCGCGGACGTCACCCCCCTACTATCGACATGGCCAGGGAGATTACATGACAGAGCCGAGGCTTACAAAAGAAGTTCAAGAGGCCCCTGCGTGGAAAAGGCTGGAGCAACTTTCTGACGACGAGCTCGCGGTGCTTGAGGACGAGCAGCAAGACTCTATTGATCATGAGCTCATATGGGAACTTGAATTGGCCGAGATGGAACGCGAGGCGAGGCGAATTCTTCCTACATACTGCTGAAGTCTTAACTATAAACCGAAATGCTTGACCAGATTGAATATTTGCACCCAGCTCTGAAAGATCTAGCGAGAAATAACCTGGAATATTGAAAGAACTATTCATTCTGAGGGTCTGCGCAAGAGATACATATTTCTTTTCAAGAAGCGGATTTACATTGTGTTGAGCTGCAATATCACTGTACGATAAAGACGCTAGTTGCTCATCATATGCCCAGCTCCATTACTCGAGGTCAGAGGACCCTTAGCATGCCTTGTTTGGCTCGTCAAAGTTGGTGGGGTTCATCGATGGATGCTTTGTCCTCAGGGTCAAAGTCTCATATTTAAAGCTTTTCGCCTTGACTGCATGTCGAACTCAGTGTTTTTTTGGAAGTAGCTACGGGCTCTAGTACAGAGTGTCTTCAAATCAAAGTCTTTCGTTAATCGGTCATGTTGCCTGGGTTTGAAACTTTATACAGGTAAGATATCTTAGACCAATGGTTCCGTTCCCACGATGGCGTATGACTATAAACAAGCCCTACGCAACGGCTCGATTTGCTGAAGCTATGCGCATAATAACTTGCAACAACAAACGTCAATTGGAGTGTTTAAGTTTGTTGGCTTTATATGCCTCATTGATACAGCCTGAACCTTAACTATCGATCAATCAGTGTCGTGATTTATGCTTTCTCTGTGGCAATTTGCTTTCTATGATTCACGATTTCTAACTTTAGGCAATGAGGATTAGCTTTCATATATGGCACTTCCTGACGTCATGCAAGAAAATTATTTTTATTAATAAAGGCCGTGACACCTCTGAATTTTCCTCCTTACGTTTTTTCATCATCAGTCCCTTGGCTGTGACTGCGGAGAATGGAAGAGACTCTGGCCGATATCCGCTTGGTTGGTAAAAGTTTCTTTGATCTGTTTTACTGTACCCGCAACCTAGCAACGACCGTAGTGTCTCCTCAGGTCAGGGGAGCCAAGCCCGGCTACCGTGAGTGTTACGTGGTCAGTGAGCACTTCAGGGACATTAAACACGTATGGGACTGCGCATATGTCGTCGGAATCGATATTCCTGCTGATATCGAATTCAGTTACGACCAAGGTGTGGAACGACTTCTGGATCTCGCGAGGAATGTGTTCCGACGCCAGCCAACAAGACTCTTCGTGCTCGGTCTGTTCGAGACGGGCAAGCAGAGAGAGTTTTGGCTCTTCGACAGGTCGGGGGTCTACCGATCAGGCTTAAACGACGATGAATGTAACCTCCAAGCGTTACTCGATGCGTATGGAAGTATGACTGAGCTTGAGCTTGGCATGAATCCATTTCGCGGGCAAGATTTGAATGGACCACCGTATGTCTGCATCGAGAGCAATGGGTCACAAACAGGGGATTGCGAGTTCGATCACAACGGGGAATGCAAACTTATCCTCGATAAGAAGCCTCTCATATGTCCTGACGACATGGTCAGTGAAATGCCGACTTGCTATCGCGCCACAGACAAATTAAACAATGAGTTTGTCGTCAAATTTTCTAGAAAGGAACAAAGCCATCAAAAGTTCCTACGTCGAATTAAGGAGCATAACGTCTGCGGCACCACGGAGCTCATCGCCTATAAGAGTGTCTGTACCAAGACTACACTTCTTACTTGTGCAGTCATCGCCCCCTTTGGTCGTCCCATTTACGAATATCGCACTGTGTTGGAGGTTCTCGAATGCATGCGCGACACGATCAAAGCTCACCGATCGTTGTATATAGATGCTAAGATTCTCCATCGGCATGTCTCTATCAGCAGCCTCCGCATCTATAACGCCGGAAGCAACAAACGAGACGCTTCCAAAGGAATACTCATCGGTCTTGACAACGCCAGGGACATGGAAATCGAACCTGAGAAACCTTACTGCTTGTATGGAACCAAGACCTTCATGGCCATTGACTTATCGCGCAACAGCGACAATCCGGTCCTAAATACGTATCGCCACGACCTCGAATCTTTCTTCTACGTGTTCTTGTTTATAGCAGTGAGTGGACATAAGAGGCCATCTCACCAAAGTCGATTGAGGCCGTGGGATGTCGGGTCCAAGAACTGGCCAGAGATCGCTGAGAAGAAGACAAAGGACATTTCCAGCAACGACAGCTTTTCTGCCATCCTTAGCGAGTTTCGCCCGGAGTTCAAGGGTCTGGAGGGTTTAGCTTATGCCCTTCGCGATGTGCTCTTCTTCCCTGATGGAAACGAGTTCTTTACAGGCACGAATATGGACGTTGAGGCCACGGAAAAGCTCTATGACTCCATGATTGGCGCCTTTGAGATCGCGGTCATTGAAAAGAGAGAGTGAAACTTGGGGTTGTTATGAAGAAGCGTGAGGCCTCATGATACAAATATCACAAGTCGCGGGGAAAGGGAATTGATAATGTGATGCGATCAAAGTCAACGATGATGACCCCCTCAGGATAGCAATAGAACATGAGGGCCTTGCACCTAAGAAATATAAGGATTTAGGCTAGTTCTCCTAATTTTAGAGGAATCTTTGACGAGTTTATTTTGGCACCATCTCTTGGAGTGCACTAAGACTCTGTTGAGCAATTCAGGATCTTGCCCATGATCCTCGTTTCTCCGAACACGACAGATTACGGGTTAAATCGACGTTTGATCCCTCCTCCAATCATGAAACACCTATTTATCCTCATCGTACTGGCTAATCCAGTTTTCTCATGCTGATCCCTGGACATAAGTCCCATCGGCATTGTAGTAGCGTCACGCTAGGGGTATTCCTCCATGGGCGATCCACCAAAGGGGTGTCTCGTATTCGGATCATGAGGATCCGACGGACTAAAATCTTGGATTAGCGAGGTAATCGATCTGCTATTTAGTTTCTAGCACGGCCTCAACTGGGATGGATTCTTGAAGGCTCATCATCACAATGTTGCGAGAAGCTGTGTACAGTATTGCAGGCTTCGTCCTGCTTGCCTATGCGGCAGAATGGATTCTCTCACTGTTCGATGATCCAAGGGAACCTAAGAGACTACAGTCGAAAATACCGCTCTTTGGTCACTTGTGGGGTATGATGAAGTATAGTTCTGGCTACCACGGGATAACAAGGTACTTCCAGCCTTCGATTCTCTCGACGCAAAACTGACCGCTAGGAAGCAAACAAACAAACGAGGAAATGTATACAGTCGCCATCTTCAACACCAAACTCTACATTGCCAAAACGTCCCGCCTCATCCCCCTTATCCAAAAGACCTCTAAAACCCTCTCCTTCCGACCATTCATGCAAACGGCCGCCAAACTCATGGGTGATGCTAAGCCCGAGACTTTTGAAGTCTTTGGTACAGAATGGGTTGATTCGTTCAGTCACGCTCATAAGAATGGTCTTGCTACGGGGCCGTTCCTTGATGAGCAGAACCTTCGTATGGGAGATCGTGCGTTGATCGATATCGAACAACTCCTGCCCGAGGAGAGAGACGGTGTTTCGAAAGTCAACTTGCTGGAGTGGGCGCAGTATGCTGTGGTGCAGGCTAGTGCTTGTGGAATATTTGGTGTTGAGCATCCTTTTCTGGATCCAAAAGTCGACCAAGCCTTTTGGTAAGCCACCCCCTTCTCACTCCAAACATGAACTAATTAAATAGGAAATGGCAATCATATCTCCCTCTTCACATGGTAAACCTCGACATCACCGGTAAAGGCTACGCCGCCCGCCAAATTGTCTTTGACGCTTTCCGCAAGTATAACAGAAATCTCCCCAGCGATGTATCCTTCATCTACAAAGAACGTCTTCGCTCAATGCAAGAAGCTGGTATTGATGAAGATGACATCTGCAAACAACAAGCTACTTTCGGAACTGCTGCTTTTGCAAACACTGTTCCGATCATGTACTGGACCATCTACGAACTCTTCTCTCGGCCTGATCTTCTGGAAGAGGTACGAAAGGAAGTCATTGAGCAAGCTGTCAGTGGAGATAAGCAATCCGGCTTCAAAGTCGATGTCGCTGCTTTAAAGACGAAATGTCCTTTGACATTATCTGTTTTCCAGGAGACTCAAAGACTAAGGCATGTCCACGCCAACATCCGCAAAGTAACAGAAGACACCCTCCTCGATGGAAAATACCTCCTCAAAGCAGGCCACTACGTGATGATGCCCGGCCAACCCGTGCACACCAACACGTCAACATGGGGCCCGACCGCCGACCAGTTCGATCCATATCGCTTCACCAAAGACTCTTCAGAGCGAAAGGCTAGCAGTTTTGTAGCTTGGGGGGCACCGCCCCATCTTTGCCCAGCACGTCAATTCGCCACGACTGAGATTCTTATCGTCATCGCACTTTTGGCTGTGAGGAGCGATATTGCGCCTGTGAAGGGGCAATGGGTGAAGAATCCGGCGCTGAATACGGGGGATATGGCGACTGTTTATACGCCCAAGAAGAGTGTTGAGGTGGAGGTTAGGAAGAGGGAGGATAGGGATGGGGAATGGAGTTTGAGGATGGGGGAGAGCAAGACGAGAATATCTCTTGCTTCTGGTTAAAATTGGGTTTATTTCATTTTACATCGACTTAGAATAGACGTTCCTAAATGATAAAAAGATTTAGGTAATATTATATGAGTTTAGGATACCTTTTGCTGAGTTTATTTTAATACCCTATATCAAGGTCTGACTGATTTCTTGTTGCCCGAGGGTGAGAATTTCGCAATGTGAGGTTTCCGTGTGTGACAAAGGCACAATCAACTCCAAAATTAATCACTCACAGAACAAGTAATAATTTTCATAGTTACTCACTCTCTCAAGCAGATCTGGATCATGTGCAACATCGTGAGTCACCACGTAAGTGGTAAGCTGACTCCCAGGGTCTGCAGACCAATATTCGGAATACCTCAATTCGGCCGCCCGATAATTCCGAGCTGAACATCTCACACGACACGAAAACCATCAAAGATCTTCAAATACCCACTAAAAAGTCGCTGGAGTCATTCGGGACGCCTTATGAGGCTGAAAATTGTGGTCATTGCCTTGATTCTTTGGCGCGGTTGCCTGTCGTGGGAGAGACAGAAAACATCCAGCCTGGACAAAGGATGTTATAATAAAGAAGTCAAAAGCTGTACTAATTCATTCTAAGATTACCTTATTCTTTTTGTCGTTTTGAACACAGGTCTTAGGCTTTCTTACTACCTTTGGAGTGCATCCAATGAAAATTGCCTCGTCGGTGAGCGATATCCACTTTTGGGGGCTGAGTAATTGATTGATGCAGGTTTGATGAGGGGTCGGTCACAGACGCAAGACGCAGTCAGTGATGAACAGAAAGAGCTGCCTTGGCTCAGCGTAAGCAACAACTATTTCAACCTCCTTCACCTCAATCTCATTTTAAACCTCCCCTCTTCAACATCAATTAAATATACTATACACATCTTCTACGTTGTCCTCTTGACATCTTCATTCTTCAACCCTGGACCGCCAGGATGACAATCGACCAGGATCCAATCCTCACTAAACTCCGCGATGTATCCCTCTCAACAGAGAACGGCGTCAGCACACATCACATAGAGCAAGAACATCCCGCTACGGCCGGGCTCCTCTCGGAGCGAGAAAGCGAAGCTTGGCAGAGAGCGATAGAAAAGGTCGTCCGATGCGTTGTATCGGTCAAATTCTCGCACCCTTATTCTTTCGACACCGAGACTAGCAAGACGAGCGAGGCGACTGGCTTTGTTGTTGATGCAGAAAAGGGCATCATTCTCACTAATCGACATGTCGTTGGTCCTGGGCCCTTTTCGGGGTACATCGTCTTCAATAACCAGGAAGAAGTTGATACGTACCCTATTTATCGCGATCCAGTACACGATTTTGGGTTTTTGAAGTTTGATCCCAAGGCGGTTAAATATATGGCTCTCACCGCGATGGAACTACGGCCCGATCTTGCGAAAGGTAGGTCCTCATCCTTCGAAAAAGATCTCGCTGCTGACATGAAAAGTTGGAACGGAGATCAAAGTCATTGGTAACGATAGCGGCGAAAAGCTCGGTATCCTTTCCGGTTTCATCAGCCGCCTTGACAGAAACGCTCCTATATACGATGGATACATGGACTTCAACACATGTTACTTCCAAGCCAATGCTTCAGCGTCAGGAGGAAGTTCCGGAAGTCCTGTTGTCAACGTCGACGGGCACGGTATAGCTCTCCAAGCAGGCGGGCGCACTGACGGGTCGACGGACTACTTCCTCCCCCTCGATGGACCGCTGCGAGCACTGAAGCAGATCCAGCGCGGTGAGAAGGTGAAAAGAGGCGAGATCCAGACTGTGTTCAAACTAAAGCCCTTTGATGAATGCCGACGGCTGGGGTTGAGTCCTGAGTGGGAGAGTGTCTTGCGCAAAACTTTCCCTGGCGAAGATAACGTCATCGTCGCTATGGACGTCCTGCCCGAAGGTCCTTCAGACGAAAAGCTAAAAGAGGGCGATATTCTCCTCAAGATCAACGGGGATCTTGTCACGCAATTTCTCCGCCTTAACGAGATATTCGACTCCAACATTGGCAAAACAGTGCGCATTCTCGTACAAAGAGACGGCCAAGACGTCGAAGAGGATATCCTCGTCCAAGACCTCTGCGAGATCACACCCGACCGCTTCGTCACCGTCGGAGCAGCCTGTTTCCACGATCTATCATACCAAGTTGCCCAACGATACTTCCTCCCCTGCCGCGGCGTATACGTCAGTAAATCCGGTCCGTTCCACCCCACGCACGATAACTACATCATGGTCGATAGCATCAATCACAAAAAGACGCCAGACTTGGATGCTTTCGTGCAGGTTATGAAGGATATCCCCGACAGAGCTCGCGTGGCTATTAAGTTCTGGTACGTGTGGGAACCGCAGACTGTGCGAACGGCTGTTGTGCCTATTGATCGGCATTGGTTCCAGCGTATGAAGATGTTTAAGAGGAATGATACCACAGGGGTCTGGGATGTTGAGATACTCGCTGAGCCGTTGCCTGCTATTCGACCGCCGCCGTTGAGTGCGTCTTTTGATGCGCTGGAGCATATTGCTCAGCGGGAAATCGCCGAGATTGCGAGGAGTTTCGTCCAAGTGAGATTCTCGTCGCCGGTTCTTATCGATGGGCAGTCCACGCGCATTAAACTCGGAATGGGCCTTGTTGTCAACGCTGATCGAGGCTACGTCATCGTCTCGAGAACTGTCGTCCCAACGAAACTGTGCGATATCGAACTGACCTTTGCCGATTCGGTCCTTGTTCCTGGAAAGGTCGTCTTCCTGCATCCTGCGCATCACTACGCTATCATTCAATACGACCCCAGTCTCGTTGACGCGCCCGTGAAAAGCGCCACTTTCAGCACTGAGAGAATCTCACAGGGTGCGCCGACTTTCTTCGTTGGGCATAATGATTGCGATGAGATGGTGTATGCCTCAACCGCCGTGACTAAAGTTATTCCCCTCGAGCGAGAACCACCGAATCCACCCCGCGGCCGCCCCGTCAACGTTGATCGTATTGATGTGGAGACTAGAATCGGAAATCATTGCGGGAGCGGCGTGCTCATCCGTGAAGATGGTGTCGTTCAGGCTCTTTGGGTCGTCTACGAGATGGAAGATCTCGACGAAGCGTGTTTCGGTCTAAGCTCCCAAGCCATCGCGCCCATCGCTGAGAAACTAAGTCAAGGCATCGTCCCAACCCTACGCAGTCTCTCCATCGAGCTTGAAGCGGTAACAATGATCGAAGCGCGAGTCATGGGCGTTGCAGAAGAGTGGATCGAAAAGGTGCAGAGCAAATCCTCCTCCGACCGACGACTCTTCATGGTAAAACGTGGGCCAAAGCAACTCCCTGGTCAACTCGGCGAAGGCGATGTTCTGCTCACGCTTGACGACAAGCTTATCACGCAGCTCCACGACGTCGATGTCATGTACTGGAAAGAATGCCTCGACGTCGTGGCTGTGCGAAATGGTGAACAAATCAGCTTCAAAGCGCAGACTGTCTCCGAAGATGAGTTTGAGACCTCGCGCGTTATTAACTTCTGCGGCTTGACAGCGCAGAAACCCCATCGCACCGTAAGGCAGAGTATCAAGAAGCTGCCGAGCGAAGTGTACATCACGAGTTGGTTCATAGGATCGCCGGCGAACCTGTATAACGTCTACGCCACGACTTTCATCACGCACATCGACAACAAGCCTACGCCGGACCTGCAATCGCTCGTGGGGATTATCGCAAGCATCCCTGATAAAACCTGTGAGTTCTCCCCTAAACTATGCAAAACTTAGGGCACATTATCATAAGTATTAGAAGACTATATAAAGTCTACTAACTTTATGACAAAATTACCTAAATTTAGGACACTGGTCCCAAGTTACCCCGTCGGTAAAACGTAACTAACAAGAGCGTAGATTTCAAGATCAAGATGATGAACTACACCGGAACTCCTTCCGTGGTGACAATCAAGAAGGATGAGCGCTACTGGCCTACTGTCGAGTGGCTTCGTGATGAGACGCATGTTGAAGGATGGAAGAGGGTGACGTATGAGAATGGTGAGGTTATACAGGGCGAGGGTCTTTATGGTATTACACTCTGAGCGAGGTGTTGGTAGACAATGAGTTCATGACTTGTATTATATAATTTCAGTATCTCCATTCATACACGGCTCTGAGAGCGATTTCACTACTGATAACGACTCGCGCTTCTAGTGATTTGCTGCGTACACGGTGATGAGATGCGAATGAGACGGTGAATGTGCACGGCTGTGGTGAGTCGTTGATTGAGAACCCCGCTCGCTGTCGCACGAACTGGGCTGCGGCGCCAGGGAAAGCAAGAAAGATTGGAACCACTCCGGCATAAATTTAGGTAAATTTAGTATATATTGTATAGGATTTAGGGCAAATTGAGTATAGACTTAGCCTATCTTTGACAGTTGTAGCTCGAGGTCGGACGATTTCTGCCAGGTAGCTCCTCTTCCAGCGGGTCTAGCGCGCCGACTGCCTACCAGATCTAGGCACCAGCCCCATTTACAGGGGTTACTCTAGTGCTGAGCAGAAACTTATAAGGCGCTCATCCAACGAGTTCAAAAATGCTTCAACCCAACTTCATCAATCTCATCTCACCTCAAACGTCTCAATCATGGCTTCCGACGACTCAAGACTTGTCACTGAGATATGGGACAACATCTGCTCCTTCCTCACACCACCAACCCTCTCCAATCTCCGTCTCACGTCTCACAGACTCAATGAGATTGCACGACCATGGAAATACAGAAGCTTGCGCCTCGAAGCATTCGCGCCTTCATCTGTTGAGCGATTTATCCAAATTTCACAGACCCCTGAACTGCGCAGCTTAGTTCGCGAAATCACCATTGACACGCGTATTGAGTTTGACTTTGAGTACCTCTGCAACGAGTCATACATCTTCCCCATAGCCTTCATGAACGCACTCCCTCATCTACGCTGTTTCACCAACGTTACAGCGCTTCATATTCGCTTTGAGGAGCACTGCGGTGAAGATGACCGTTACTATCAAACTATTGAAGAAACGTTTGAGTTGCGGTACCGTGTGCTTGATACTATTCTTCACTGCGCCGCAGGGCTGTGGACGCTAGAGAAGCAGATAAAGATTGACCAGGTAATGGAGGGATATATCTATCTCAATGATGATGAGGATGAAAAGTTTGACTACAGTGATCAGGACCTTGAGTTCACTCATGATAAGCCGTTCCCGCTGAAGGCGTTGACCATTACTCATTTGGCGGATTACGATGATCCTCACCTCACTAGCTCCGAGGCCTGGAAGACGATCATCTCTCTACCAAGTCTCGTTGACTTTCGTGTCTTTGTCACAACCGAAGAATGCGAGGCTTCACCTGAGAGCACAATTCACTATATTGAGAAGTACGATTTCTTCGACAACCTCCACAACACATGGCTCTCGCCCAATATTACGGATCACTTGCGCGTACTGTCGCTATACTTCAAAGATTACTGGGGCTGGTTCCCCATCATGGACTTTCGAAACATTGGCGAGGACTCACCATTCCCTCAACTCAGGGTCCTTGCGCTTGGGAACTACGTCTTTACTCATGAGTGGCAGATCGACTGGTTCGCGAAGCTCGGCAAGGAGAACGGCAGTGGGGGGTTGGTTGAACTGTATCTCGATGATTGTCCGATTCTGTATCATGCGCGTCAGCTTCGTATTGGGAACGATGGGTACGCTGATCATACAGCTCATACAGCGCAAGGTGGCACAGGGCGAGGATGGAATCCTATCAAACGCGACTTTCCCCTTCGATGGCACCATATCCTCTCCCATTGGAAGGATTCGATGAAAGGGCTGAAGACACTCCGAGTTGGTCATGGCTGCTGGTGGGATTGTCCCAAGGATACTCGCCAGGCGATTCTTCAAGACCCCGACTACAAGGACATTGACTTGCAAGCTATGGATCACCGCCTCACGCGAAACCAGCACCGGGACTTTTCCTGTCCTGGCCCAACGGAGGAGGAATACTGGGACAGGGAGAATACCTGGGTGTCTGAGAAGCATAGATACGGGACGGGAATCGATAACCAGAGAACGAGTCGCATGCAGTACATTGAGTATAATTGTGGTCTGGGGCCTTCGCCGTGGCTAGAGAAAAATTCGCGGTACGATTGTGATGAGGAGGGGTTTGCGCCGGAGAAAGGGACGTTGGAGAAGGATGATGCTGCGTGGGATATGATTATGGCTGTTACTCGAGCGAGACGTCAGGGTCTTGCTGTTTGACTTTTCATGGGTAGGTCCATTAAGACCATGCCTGTTCATTTACAGGTGATGTTCATTAGGGATTCATAGTGTTATGGAGAGATTTATATACAGCCACTGTGTTCAGAGTACATGCCTGATTTAAGCTCAGATTCCGCTGTCGTTCAGTAACTCTAATTGTCAGAACATAGGAACATCCTTAATTTTGCTCTGTGTAAAGATAGAGATAT
Organism: Fusarium anthophilum; assembly: GCA_013364935.1. Classification (NCBI taxonomy): domain Eukaryota; kingdom Fungi; phylum Ascomycota; class Sordariomycetes; order Hypocreales; family Nectriaceae; genus Fusarium; species Fusarium anthophilum. The sequence goes on along the minus strand of JABEVY010000015.1, from coordinate 55,183 downwards.
ACTTTGTTCACACTTTGCATGTTGAACTTAGAAACTTGAGTTCAAAGATATCCCTTTTATCAAGAAAGCAACTCCCATCATTTCTGACGAAGTTTACACGCATAGCGATGGCAGCGGTCGAAATGAATGAGGCATTTCTTTTGTACAGCTTCATCATCTCGTATAACTGCCCCCATTGCTGATAGTCGAGAAGTTCTGCCGGCTGCTGACACTGCCATCCAACCCAACTTCCCGCTGTCACCTGACCTCAGACAACACGTTCCCCAAGTCTAATCTAACTTTAGGCTCGCCTCATTTATAAGTATCGCCTTCAGCTCAGCGCTTCCTCGCCTCACCAACACCAACCCACCGCAAAAATGTCCTCTCCCAGCAAAGCCCCCAAGCGCAGCGACATGATCCTCGCCATGAACGACCCCTACATGCAACAAATCATCGACGGCACCAAGGCCTACGAGTTCCGAAAGTACAACATGGCCGGCATCCAGCACATCTGGTTCTACCGCACTGCTCCCCACTCCGCCATAACTCACATCTGCACTGTCGACGAAGCCGTCACGAGAAACCCCGGAGACGCGCCGCTGCCTGAAGATGGGTTGGGAAACAAGGAATACAATGAAAAGGACGCTGATTACGAGGGCTATTACTTTGCGTATCGGATTAATGCGGTTTATGAGATTCAGGCTGAGGGAGGAAGGGGTATTACTTGGGCGATGATGAGGGATGAGCATGGTATGAAGATTGCACCACGGGGAAGGGTCAGGGTTCCGGAGTCTATGATTGAGCAGTATCGCTTGGAGGACCAGAAGAAGGTGCTGTGAGGGAGTCTGATGGAGTTGGCAGTTTGTCGCTTTTGCTCGTGAGGTTTATATGGTGGCGAATTGAAGCAATAAGAACTTGCTCTAAGATTTCTGAGATGGTGACTGATATTGACCGTACTACTATGTCCCTTTGATTACTACTCTGTCCTCAAAGCTAATTTATATCTACAAAGTGTCCATCACTTGCAACATCAGGCTATTTCTGATATAAAGCCCCTAAAATGCAGTATGTAAAAGTTCCCAGCAAATGAAGTAATCTCCGTAAGGCTGTCCCCCTGCTGTTCTATTCGTACCCTTACGGACGCGATCCAGCCCACGACAAAATCCTGTTCGTACTACTTCCGCTACTGAAAGTTGAAACCTATGACGTCCGTCATGTGTTCCTGGCAATGTTCTTCAGATCCACCTATGCATGCCACTGTATCACTACCTCTTTGAACCTTGGCACAAGCTCGGATTGGTTGAGGCACTTACATCTCTCAAGTTAATGGACTTCCCTTCTAGGCATCTCCCTTGAAGCCTGCCCAGTAGCAAGTACATCGGCCAAATGGGCCCCGATCTGCCAGTGCCAGTGAGCGTTCACTTTCATGATGTTCAGTTTGGTGTTACACTGCCAGATCAGGAGGAGGAGCCCCCGAATAAGAGAATTCTCTCGCTCCGAGTTAGAATCCTTTCTAAATCTTCCCTCAACACACTCGTCAAGACACTTGAGCTGAGATATCCTTGTAGTATCTCATCTCATTCTTCGTCAACTTCCATCACAACACTTCTACTTTCACCCCTTCACCTCCTCAACTTACATCAGAGCACTTTGACTTGCATCATCATCTCACTTTCTATCAACTTGCACAAGAGCACTTCTACTCTCATCATCTCCCTCTCCCTCAACTCATATCACAACACCTCCCTCTCTGCACTTACATCACAACACTCCGACACTTACCACCAACGACGCCTCTTCTCAACGAAACCTGATCATCAGCAACTCATATCTCACCTTCACCATGTTTTCCTTCTTGACCACCAAGAAGATGATGGTTCGCAACCGCGAGCTCGGTCCCGGCGGCGTCCATCTTAAGGATTACGGTATTCCCGGCCGTATCAAGCTTGTCGAGGCCCTTTCCGACATGGGCATGGAGGATGACCGAGCCTCTGATCACCTCGATGACAGCGATGTCTGGGTTGACTTGGATGCCCAGAAGCACTCCATCAAGGCCGCCCTTCAGCCCAAGTCTGACGTCCAAGTCATCACCAAGCCGAACGTCCAAGTCTCTGTCAAGACTACCGACGAAATTGTCAATGAACTTCAAGCCTGTATCATTGAGGACTACTGGACTGAGGAGGCGATCCAGCGTCGAGCTGCGGCCGCTCTCGATAAATCGGTGCACAACTGGTTGGAGAGCATTGACGACTCGGATGCTGTCAACGAATCCAACGACTCATCTGAAGATGAGCACTCTGTTTCTTCAAAGGAGTCCTTTGGCGCGAAGTCCAACGTCTACCAACTCCCTAAGTTCGAGACCTTCCAGAAAACCAAATTCAACGGTCCCGTCTTTGACAAAGAGAAACGATTGACTGCTTTCAACGACCGCATCCTTTCCTCTGCTGTCTTCTGGGGAAAAGTCGGCGACGAATCTGACGACAGCATGTCCGCGTTCTTCAAGTCTGGCAACTAGAGGACTCGCACTGTTGGTGCTGTTTGTGTCTGAGGTTGTATCAGAATGACGCTCCTTCGGAAATTCTTTCTTGTTGAGATGATTATTTGCGTTATGAGACATGATTTGCGTTGGACTCTGGAGTTTTAGCATGGCAATGCCCCTTCAAGAATATTCTCTCGCTGGTACGAGAACACAGTAGACTACACAAGGTGCTACGGGATCTGGTATGTGTCTGGGATAGTATCCTGAGATGGATATCCATTGCGATAAGTAAACTAGGTCTAGGTACTGGCAGAGGTATTCTAGCATGAATTGAGTAATAGTACTAAACCCTGATCCCAACATGCAATTGTGACAAGCCCCATATCTTTAACCGATATTACTCTTTTATGCAACATCCTGCATAAAACTCGTATGCACCTCGGGTGACACCCGAGGGCTCACATTTGACAATGAGTCGTTTCCTCCGTTTAACATGGTCCATCCCCCGTCAACCGTCACATCCAACGGTCGAACAACACCGGGGTAAATGATGCGGCCGTTTAAACTAAAAATCTCTAGTCCCATTACGTGTCATTTCCCCCTTGTCAAAGGATTCAGGGATTTTGTTCTACAGCAACCAACAGGTGGGGGGCGCCGAAAGTCTGTTCTAGGCAGGCAAATAAAAAAAAACTATCATGAGCGTGTAGCAGGGGAACCCGAGCTGTTGGCTCTAGCAATCAACATGCTTTAGCGTTGCAATGCTACGACGTTGAGATGCATGGCACCCATGACATTTGCGGGAATTAGGCATGTCAGTAGCTGTTGCTCCGCTTGACCTGACAGTGGACGAGTTATTATCAGTCGAGGCAATCATAACGCTAACTGCAAGGGTTTCAGGGGATCCTGATCTGCATTGTGTCACCCACTTGGCCGGATCCTTTGGTTACCTTTGGATGGGGCAGCGTAGTATTTTCGTATGGAACCGTTGTCTGCGCCCCAAGTGGGTATACGACCCGTGTCGTTGGTCCAGGGGTCTTCAGCACATGTCAGTCAAGACCCTTGGCTATGGTATGATTGCAGAACCTGTTCGGTCTCGCTTGCTGAGTCGTACTGCAAGTCAAGTATGGCGGATGCTACTCTGCATGACTCCACGCGTACGTCTCGTCGCCAGAAAAGCGCCGGGTCTTATCACATCACCCATGCCCATGCCCATGCCGGTACTGCCATCGAATCACACCAGGAGATGGGCCATCACGTGCCGAGCTAGCAAGCAGGATAATGATATCAGTCAGAAAAACAAACATCCTGGAGGCAGAGCCGTTGGGTGGTTTATCACATCCTTGTTAGCTTCACTGGTTTGAACCCCTGGCCCGTTGTAGCCGTTATGGAGTCGTCCCGAACCGATGCTGCCGTCGTCAGTTCATGGTCCGTTCACCGCCGCGGCAATCGAAAAAGAACATAAAGCCCACGGGTGGCGCAATTCCTCGCGGGAAGTTCTGGATAGATCCGTCCGTTATCCAAGCTCCTTCTTCTTATTCACATACACAATGCCTCACAAAGACTTGCCCATTAGACCTCTGGTCCGTGCTTTTGACCCCGTTGGCCCAGATACCCTTGGGCCACCAGACCTTGACTTTGCTTCACTGTTCAGAGAGACAAACGTCCCTGAAGATGCTCCTTTGACGCTGCATCCTGAAGACCTAGGTGTGCCATGGCATACTTCTCTCCCTTGGGTGAGGCAGTCCAAGTGGTGGGTACAGGGCGAAGCAGCTGGACGGGATCTGGTGAATCGAATCAGTGCCGACAAAGCGTCTGAGAGAGGAGCTCTACCTGTGGAGTTCATGGACGAGCGCCGAAAGGGAAAGATTGATGAGCTTGTTGAAGATGCGGTTTCATGCGCCGTTTACCTCTATCCGTCATCGTCGCGAACTCGAATAGAACTGTTGACGCAGGCTCTTCTTCTTCTATATTTCCACGATGGCATGTATACATCCCACTCAACGTCGATTTCGCTAACACTGATCTAGATGTTATGGAGCGCGGTGCAACACAAGATGTACGTTGAACAGATACCATGCTTTTACGGGACTGACCCCCTGTAGGAAACCACAGTTGCTGATGATTTCGTGACCATGAAACCTAAGAACAAACAAATGAAGCGATTCTACAATGAAGTCATGGAATGTGATCCCATTCTTGGCCCTGGTCTCCTCCAGGCCATTGGCCTGTTCGTCAATGCAGGCCGTAAAAAGTCGCCATTCAAGCAAGATCAATACGCAACTTTGGCCGAGTACATAGATTACCGCCGCCACGATATTGCCAAACCGCGAGTTCACCTCCTCCAATTCCATTAGAATACACTAACCCCTCTCAGCTTCATGGTTGCCGCTATTCGCTTCGGGACCGGTATTCACCATACCCCCGAGGAAATCGCTCCCTTTCAAGAGCTAGAAGAGCTCTACGTGATACACTCTATGCTCATCAACGATCTCTACTCCTACGATAAGGAGATCCACGAGTCGCGCACCATCAACGCCTCTGTCGTCAACGCAGTACATGTCATTGAAAAACTCATGTGTGTACCGCCTCATTTGGCAAAGACTATTACTCGAACGATGAGCTTCGATGTTGAGAAGAAGTACTACGCCGAATCAGAGAAGTTCATGCGTGATCCAGCGTTGAACGATAGGCAGCGTACTTATGTCATTGCGCTTTTTGATTGTTTGACTGGGAATCTATTTCATCATGCTACGTTGGGCAGATACACTCCGTATGCGGAGTTTGTTTTTGATTGCAAGACTTAGAGATGGTTTGGGTTGTTCATAGCAACATTGCATTGCCTTTCAATAACAGCGTATACGATTTCCTTTTTCCTGACACTTGCCTCGGTCTCATTTGCGTGAATTTCTTCAGTGTTACCTTGGCAGGGATGGATAATTCCAAACCTTCGGGACCTCCCAAAGATGTCGGAGCTAAACGAGCCGTCAGAACCAGACGAATTTCAGTGCGACTTCATGCCCAACCAGCGCAAAAAGCCGTATGCATGCAACGTCACATCGCGAGTAAACACCATCGGACTCACCGTTTCACTTCCATCCGTAGTTCGAGCCAACAAACCAGTCGCATCACTTGTCCTGTCAACAAAGTTCATCCGGGGAAGCTTATTCATCCTGCCTGAATTCAAACACCGCGAGAGTTTTGCATACGCATATGCTCCGAGCCGGGTGAAGGTTATCGTCTGATACGTTGATCATATCCCGAATATGGAACTCTTATCAGCAACCCCATGTCGATAGTAACCCCTGGGCATTGCTGACATATTTCTGGGGTAATCATCAAGAATTACTCCGCAGGACATGTATAGTATGCTCGAAACGGATAAGATGTGATACGCCAATCATCTTATCCGTGGGGTGAAGTGCTTCACCGCCTGTTGGTTGTGTTTACGAAGAGGCTGGGCCTGTGTGTACGGCTTGGCTCCGATTGAAGAGGCGGGAATAGAAGACTTGACTAGTTATAACCGAACGCAAACTATAGAAGGATTTGGAATAGTGTCCGAAGAAAAGAGCCGCGTGTAGTGATATGATGTTAGCATTGGAGAGCTAACAAATAATCCTGGTATTGCTACAACTATAAACAATCGCTAAAGGAGCGGTATGATAACAGAACCAACATAGAGCAACACCCAACGCCATGGAAATTCAAACTCCCGCTATCGACATCCCAGCAGTTCAACGAATGACAATATCCCTGCATTACTAGTTCGGTCCAACACTAGCCTTCAGAGACCCATGAAGACGCAAAAGCGGATTCTCAATGCCACTTCCAAGTGCATCGAATCCCCGCGTACCATCGCCGTTGATCTGAGCTCTAATCAAATCCCCCAAACGCTGGCGCAGCTCTGGCGTAAGCTTGCCATCAGTCACTGCCAGACCGCCTAGGAGGTCGCTCAGCATATTCATGAGTGGGTTGAGCGATGCTTTCAGGCTGAGCTTGAGGCCGAGCGTCTCGAGGAGGTCGTTGACGATGTCGAGGAGTTCTTTGACGAGTTCTTCGACTAGATCGAGCACGTCGGCGCGTTGGTCGCTAGTGAGTTTGAGGTTCTTGGTGGTGGAGAGTCTGGTTAGGGCGCCGGAGACGGCAGCGCGGATTTGGATGATTTCCTTGAGGGCGTCGGTGGTGCCTTTGTTGCGAGTCTCGGTTCCGGCCTGAACTCTGAGGAGTGTTCCATCTGATAGTGTTAGTGTCTATTGAGCTTATGGACAGCAGGACGCATACTGATTCTGTCACCTCGGGCAGTGACTTGAGCAACGAGACTATCCAAGGAATCAACAAGATCTTGGCCGTTTTTGAAGCCCGTCGAAGAAGACTTAAGCAACCTCTTTGAATGAGTTGTCTTGGGCTTCTTTCTAGACTTGGTCTTCTTGACTGACGCCTTAGCAGAAGGCTTCTTGGATGTCTTCTTCTTCTTAGGTGTAGATTTGGATGACCGCTTGACTTTTACATTCTTGGTGGCGGTTTGTCCTGCCTTTTGCTCAGCACGGAGGGCGTCGAGGTCGACCTTGACGCTGGGAAGACCGTTGTAGGGAATAGTGTCGACGAGATGAGAAGATTTCTTGACAAGGGCTGTGTCTGTAGCTGGCGCAGCGAAAGAGCTACCCAGGAGAGTTACAGCGGCGATGAAGAAGACTTTCATGACGGATTTTTGAGCAGTATGGTAGACAATTTTGTTCAGCGTGGTATGAACATGCTGATCTAGCACGAAGGCGACTCGCAGACATTTATAAAATTCCTTACGGCCTAGAGATTCAGAATAAAGTTGGGATTTGCCTCATGCGACAGTTGAAGTTATCGTCATATTGTCGATCTTCTGATGAGTCAACCATCGTATCATGAGATGACATAGCTCTTATGCTGAACTAACGATAAACCTAGAGCCGCTGACGCGAGTTACGTTCTTGTACAAAAATCTACTATGCGTTTAAAGGTTTACAGTTTGGGACTGGTATGAAGTTACTGCGAAGAGATACTGTGGCTTGCCGATCATGCCCAAAGCCCTGACAATCAAGATTGAGAGGGTTCATCGACAGATCCGGACATTTTTATCTCGGTAGTCAGCACGTCAGTTCCTGGTGGCCCTGGTAGATCGGCAAATCATAATGGGGTGGTGACCTTTTAGAGTCAGGCACAATCGTGGTCCCTTGGACCCTTCATGATTGTCGCCGGATGACGTCGCGTGAGGCTTGGCGCGCGAACAATTTCGTGTAGGATCGACCAATATCTGTAAGCAGACTCATCCATCCTACCTTGCTTGAATATGTGGTGTCCAAAGAACTTGTCTTATCTCATTCCACATGAGCAGATACTATCCGCATCCGGCTTCTCACTATTATGATGTTGCAATGAACAAAGAGGGAAAACGTTTCGACAAGAACCGTTCAGCGAAAACGTTAACAATGCGATTTAACTAACCAGACGGTAAGAACATTAAAATTCCATACTGAAGCGCCATAATGGAGGTTTGCCCAGAGGTCTCTAGAGAGGCTTGACTAAATCAATGTATCCAGTGAATTAAGTGCAGGGTAAGACAAATCCATGAGAGAGGCCCGCCCCACTAATCCTACCACTCCAGAGAGAAAAGACACGTCTCCACATCGCCAAAGCAAAAAGCAAACATCGCGAGGACGTGCACAGCGCAAAAGAAAGGGTCTGGCCGGGGATTGAACCCGGGACCTCTCGCAAGCAATGCTATAGGGTTTTCCCTAAGCGAGAATCATACCACTAGACCACCAGACCGGCTAAGTTCTGAAGAACTTATTGTGGATTGCTGATTTCGGAACACCAGAATCATGCTCAAGAACTCCGTTAGTGACGAGAGAGAAAGCCAAATGACTCTGATTTAATATTAACTACATCGTTCGTCTGTTTTAAAAGTGCCTTATGCTCGTTCTTAGCAGATACATATATCTAGTTACCCAAGAAGCGCAGTACACATAAAAGCCTTTGTTTTCTCATTAGAATTACACAAATCCAATGGCATCACGTGTCTGTAACATATATTGCGCTTACGCCAAGGGGCATAGGTTGCTTATAACTAAATGTTTATTTCAACCAGTTATATATACATCGGCAACAGCGCTTTATCAACAGTCGCAACACTGAAACTTTTCTATATCTCAGTATGAACTTGTGTAGCGTATGTAAAGAGTCCTTTGCCTGGACGGCTGCCAAGAGCAACCCCTCCCTCACAAGCTCCAAGACCCATCATCTTACTCATCGAGACTGGACGCAGGCGGTTGAAGGAGGCTGCAATGTCTGTACATTGCTGCAAGATGCGCTTAAACCTGGAGTCGCTGCTCACCTTGAGAAGCTTCCTCCTGGACTTCTCAAGAACACAGCCTGGCCTATGGAAGAGTCTCTCGATGCTTTCCTCATATGGACAAAGCTCGCTATTTCTCATGAATACCCAAGTGTTAGAGTCTGCTTAGAATTCAACGCGTCAAGAAAAGATCTGGAAGGCCCGCCCCGAGAAGCAACCGATGTGATTCTCACGCAGCTGGATCTCTACCATGGCGCTGTCGCGAGCCCTGCGATGTCGTTGCAAGAGAGTCCTTCGAGTGACTCGCGTGCTGCTTGGGGTCTGATGAGGCATTGGATTAGTCAATGTAAGCAAAAGCACCTTGATCGCGGTCTCAGGACTGGTGACGCAGGGCTATGGTTCCCAACTCGACTCCTCGATTTGGGACACCTAGAATCAATAAACACGCCGCGGCTCATTGAGACAGCGACCAGCCTACCGAAAGGCCCTTACTTAACTCTCAGCCACTGCTGGGGGAAGAAGCAACTGATCTGTGCCACGAAGCAGAATCTGCAAAGTCTGTACAGTGGCGTCTACAATCTACCGCAAACATTCCAAGATGCCATCGCCGCAACGAGGGACTTGGGCTATCGTTATCTCTGGATAGATAGCCTCTGCATCGTGCAAAATGACCACGAAGATTGGGCCCGAGAAGCAGCTCTGATGCACAGAGTATATACCGAGGCAGATTGCAACCTTGCCGCAGCAGCTTCACGAGACAGCAGTGGAGGTCTGTTCTTCAAACGCCAAGAATTATATGGCCAATATGTCGTGAGGAGCGTGCGAGGGGACGTCATTGACCTCTTTGCCGACGAACACATATTCCTTAAGGAAGTCGAACGCTCCCCTTTACAGACGGTAAGGTACTCCCCTATTTCTATAACAACGTCCTTGTAGTGATTCTGACAGTTACCCAGCGCGCATGGGTATACCAAGAGTGGATGATGTCAAAAAGAACAATCCACTTCGCCAAAAGTCAGGTCTTCTGGGAGTGCGATCACCTTTGCGCTTGTGAGGTATTTCCTGACGGACTTCCTGATTGCATCAGTCCCCATGGGAAGGCAAAGTTTGCAGAGGACCTGGGTATTGCAAGATGCCTTTTGAGCCGAGATATGAACGCGCGCGTTGGTCCAGACCCGTTTCAGCTTTGGTCGGGTCTCGTTAGTCACTACACTTCACGCAATATGACGAAATCGGATGATCGGTTGCCCGCCCTGTCCGGTATCGCGAAATGGCTACAGCCACACCTCGGAAATCCGGGATACCTAGCTGGTATTTGGAACAACACCGATCTTCATCGTCAGCTCGCGTGGTACACATACAATAGCAAGAATCCAAGGCCGCAGTACAGAGCTCCGAGTTGGTCCTGGGCATCGATAGACGGCCGCATATTCTGGATAAATCCGCCTGGAATATTTACCCCTCGGACAAAGATTATTGATATCTCGACGACCCCTGGCGGCAGTGATCCCACAGGACAAGTCACTGGTGGTCACATCCTAATTAAAGGTGCCATGGGCCGCGTACAGATCATCGACCATAAGACGGGCCCGGTTCTGCGCAGAGAGGACGATGTAAAAGAGTCTTATAAGGGTCATGTTACGATCCGCGGATTTGATGTTAGCGACCTGCAGTTTGGGCTGTACTACGTACTGCACCTTGGTACATACACCATCCAACCGAATAAGAAACTCTCTTCATCTTTAGAAGAGGACTATCTTTTCGCTACATATTTAGTTCTTAGACCTGTGGCAGGACAACATGGAACTTTTGAGCGATGTGGGCTTGTCGACGAGTATTGCTCTGAAGACGGCCAATATCAAACACTGACAGGCAGGGGGCCACAGAGCCGGCAAGACATACCCTGTGAAGAATATGTTGAGCACGAAGGGAATTACAGAATCCGTATAGTCTAGAATATGAAACATGAGGCTATTGATACGCAAAAGCATAGTGATAATCATTGCAGTAAGAATTATACAGAGCTAAGAAAATAGCTAACTAGCATGTCTCGCTTGTTAGGCACCATTCTACTAGCGCAAGGTATACGGGTAGAACCCCTGGGTGAGATTTCAAGACTGGGCGAGGTAGAGTCCCTGGGGGAGACGGGCCCCCATTCTTGAAACATGTGACACACGTAACAATCCCACTAAGCGTTGAGGCATGTTGACACAAAGGTTGAAGATGTCAGAGGCATGGGAGTTGATGGTTATTTAAATCTAACGAACGAGGAATAGTCGTCCAGGAATATAAAGAAGAGATAAAGGAATGTAACATGCAGCATTGAATGCAGCAAGAGGATGGAACAAGTTATCATTGGGGAAACGAACTCTGGGCTAGAGATTGCAATGCAAGTGTTGTCTATCGGTATCATAACAAACACCGAGATCCACATTACCCCGGATTTTATCATCTATGATCGCACTTATGATCCAGCCAAGCATTTAAACCAGATACCAAGCCAGATACCGATCCTTCGCTACCAAATCTGTCTTATCTAGACAATTATTACCAGGTCCATCATCACCTGAACGTAGATCATGGCAGAAATTACCCATTTCAGATACTCCATACCCAACCACCAACCAGCACCGCTCCATTGAAAGCAAGCCCCCAAACACTCCCTTGTGACAAATCGCACAAATCACAGTATCAGGGCTGTAACTCTGTACTGCGGGGGCTCGACCAAAAAAACTAACCTCAAAGCGGTAATTTTAGTCTGATATTCCTTCTTCACCACAGAATTTGTGGAGTCTCGCGTAACGCCTCATGGTCTGTACTAAGATTCGAGATCGTGACGGTCTGGAACACTTGCTTGCGGGCGCAAGAGAATCCGGGGTATTACGTTTTGAGTTGACACTGGTTTGTATCTCTAGGCCATATCGATGATGCGCGTGTAGCTTGCTCGGAAATCTGCCTATCAAGTTGTTGGATCGGCGTACCTAGTGTGTTTAACCGTTGAATTTATTCTTTGAAGGGGGCGTTTCCCCGCAACTTTTGGGTTTGCCGACTAGTTAGCTGGGCTTCGTGGCATATACAAGCTGAGCACCTCGCTCTTCATTCTCCAGAATCGCCATGTTCCAGTGGATAGCTCTTATCAGAAAACATCACAATGACAGGCCATACACATAATGCCCAAGGCGAAGGCCATCTTCGGCCTCGGCTATCAAAGATTACAATGGTAGCCATGACCTTTGCCATTCTCAAGTGTGTCTCTCCCGATCTCTCTGTCCAAACCATATTCTGATGTGAAGTCTAGCACGTGGATCTGTCTAGCAGGAAGTCTATCTATCGTTCTTCCTTCCGGCGGATCTGTTGCGTTCTTATATGGCTTCATCTTCTGTGTCTTGTGTAATTTCGCGCTGGCCGCTAGTTTGGGTGAGTTGGCGGCGATTTGGCCGACTGCTGGTGGACAGTATCACTTCCAGTGGGCATTGACTTCTGAGAAGTGGAGGAAGGTGATGGTGAGTTTTAAAATGCGTGATTGCTGGGAGAGTATTGACGATAGCAGAGTTTTGCGGTTGGGTACATCAATATTTTTGGATGGCTGACTCTTGTAACGACCGAGGGTTTCTTCGCCGGTTTGTAATTCTGCGCGGTTGAGGGTACGGAAATTGACGTTTATAGCACAATTTATCTCGGCAGCATGCGTCGTAGCGTCCGATGGAAACTACGTTGTAGCAGCATGGAAGACGTACCTAATCTTCATGGCCGTCCTCACATTCGGCAGTCTCTCCATGACCTTCGGCAACCGAATCCTGGGCGCTTGGAACAACCTCGCCCGTAAGCCTTTTAAATCCCCTTCACTGCGAGCTTTGACTGACGTTGTAGTGTACTGGTCCATTCTCAGTGTTTTCGTTGCCAGCGTCGTCCTTCTCTCAACATCCGATAAAACCGACCCCGAGTTCGTCTTTGCGACATTTGCGAACGAAACAGGCTGGAACGACGGAATTGCGTGGATCTTGGGTCTTTTGCAGTCAGCGCTGTCACTCATTGGATACGATGCTGTGCTGCACATGACGGAGGAGATGCCGACGCCGTCTCGGGATGCTCCTTTGGCGATGGTATACGCTGTTGGTGTCGGGGGAACAACGTAGGTCGACCTATCGCTATCTAGGGTATATGCTAACGCAAGTAGCGGAACAATTTTCATCCTTGTGATGCTCTTCTGCCTTAACGACCTCTCCGGAATCGTCGCTACATCAACAGGCATGCCCATCGTCGAACTCATCCTCCAGGCAACCGGCAGCCGCGCGGGCACCACGTTCCTGACGCTCATGCTGGCAATTTGCTTCATCCACGGAACCAACGGCTCGATTACCAGCGCCTCCCGACTCCTATACGCTATGGCTCGTGATAAAGGTACTCTGTATCACGAGTACTTTAGCCATATCCATCCCCAATGGGAAGTACCCATCCGAGCTATTGTTCTTACCTGGGTGTTCAACGCCATCTTTGGATTGTTGTACCTAGGACCGACTGTTGCTTTCAATGCGTTTATTTCGAGCTGTACGATCTTGTTGAACATGTCGTATGCCATTCCGGTTGCGACGCTTATTATTCGTGGGAGAGATACTTTGACGAGGTTCCAGAGTGCTGATACACCCTGGAGGTTTGGAAAGGTTCGAGGTCTGATCATCAACTACGTTGCTGTTCTTTACGTCTTCATCACATCGATCGTAAGTCACACTCTTCAGTCTCCACCAACACTGCCAAGCTGACCATTCTCTAGTTCTTCTGCTTCCCACCTGTTCTGCCGGTTGACGCCAGCTTGATGAGTATATCTCCCTCCCTTTCTTCTCTTGATCATACCCTGACAACAGAGTCAGATTACGTCTCGGGTGTCATTGGCATCTTTGCCATTTTCCTAACAGGATACTGGGTGTTGTACGGAAAGAAGACTTTCCAGGGCCCGGTATGTTCTATTTCGTGCTTTCGGGAAATATTACTGATGATTGTGACAGGATCTCGATGTGATTCTTGGAGAAAGACCGGACCTTGCCGAAGCCACGGATGAGTTGGCGATGGAAGAGAAGAAGGTTGAGAGTCCGACGGAATGATGTACTGTACTATAGCGGGGCCTATATATCTTATATTTAATGACTTGAATGAACCTTTATAACGAAATTGGTCCAAACCAGCCATTTCCTTCAACCGGCAATATGCATCTTGTGCCGAAAGCTGTTGAGTTGGGCTAGCGGAAGCGCACTGTCTTTCATTGGCTCACCAGACTCCAGCTCTCTTTGCGGATCCCTCCGCTTCGCCTAATGAATCTGCTTATCGCCACTGACTAACAAGTACAGTAACACATTGTTATCCGTAGCTTTGCCCTCTTCGGAATTGTACCGGAACAGAGTCATTTCGTTGGTGACTCAATCTGACTGCGACATCTCAAGATATCATGCCTCCAATGTCAGTGATCAACTACCGAGCCCTACCAACTCAACGGTCTTCAATACGACGTAACTTTCGGCCTTGCGGAGTTGCAAACCCGTCTCCAACAAATCACAACCGAGCTTACCAATTCCGCGGCTCCCGCTAAACCAATTTTATCGCCGCGCCCTCCAACTTCTGCGGGGAAGCCCAGTTCACTTCCACTTCAATTCTTTATCATCAATTGCCTGAGCACGTTTTTATCCTCTCAGCCCGCCCCGTAAACTTGCTCAAACCCTATACAAACTCGCCATGGACGAGCCGGAGTCAAGTGCCAGGTCCACAGTCAAACGGAAGCTCCCCGTCAGATCGAGATCCGGATGCTTGACCTGCCGGACCAAACACGTAAGTCGATTTCCGAAAAGGCGGATGAGCGCGACTGATAAGGAATAGCTGAAATGTGATGAAGCGAAACCAGAATGCCAAGTTTGTATATCGCGAGGTGTTCAGTGTGGAGGATATCAGCGCGGTTTGAGATGGTCTACTAAACATGAAAAACCAGCTGAACTCGCTGAGCATACATTCCGGACATCATCAAAGCAATCCTGCGGCACTAAGAAGCGTCGCGGTAGACCGCCAAAACGACAACTAGATACTGCATCTACTGCCTCGTTCACCACTGCTGGTTCGGTCTACAGCTCTAACGATGCGAATCAGGGGGTTTTCGGTGAATTTATGCTCAACACACAGCCTTTGGAGGCCCCACAAGATATCCAGCCTGTGGAATCTGAAATGAGCCCAACAGATGATTTCATATCTCAATTCCCCCTCGATCTTCCAGTTGAAGGCCTCCCGATGTCAGAGTTTGAATGGACGCCAGACACGCTGGATCTAACGACACCGACATTTGACAATTTTTCCGATACGAGCACCGACCTTGCTCTTTTCCCAGTCCAGCAAAACTTCTCAACATTATTCGTTCCTCCACCGATAACAGACCTCTCAACTCAACTTGTTGAGTACTGGTTTCGCGATATCTGCTCTTTATGGTCGCAATATGACTCGCCGACAAACTCAAATCGCATGCTGGCAACAACTTTGTGGTCGACTTCGGAAGCTGTATCGACCAGTTTGCAGAGCATGTCTTCAGCGTATCTCTCATCCAAGATGCCGCATATGAAGAAGACTTCTATCGCTATGATGAAGAATGCTACTGATGTTATCGAGGCAGAATTACGTGTTGTAAAATCATCGCCAAATCTGGATACTGTGCCCATGGGTCTGATATATGGGTTGTTTTGTATAGGGACGAGCATTTGCTGGTTGAACGCAACACAGTTGGGTATCCCATTTCTCAGAGAGGCAAAAGCTCTTTTGCACCGGATAAACAAGCAGAAACGACGTCTGTCGGAGGAAGAGCGGAAACTACTGAACATCTTCAACAAAAGCTGGACGTACTGCGAATTGCTACTCTCTGTCGTATCAGACACAAACCCATATATAACATACGAGGCCGAAGAAGTAGAGGATATCAGCGCAGACGAATATCCAACGGCTCTACCGACCGAACCTGTCGTCGATGACATGCCGCATCCTTGGACGGGTGTTTCAAACACAGTGTCGCGACTTTTGACGCAGACACTGAGACTCTGCCGCAATTACAGATATCACGTTAAACATCCTGGACCTTTTGCGACGCGCGATCACGCTACTGCATTAAACATGATTGAAGAGGCCAAAACATTAGAGGAAAAGCTGCTAGGCTTGGACTTTGAGTCGGCACCTGCGAATACCGAGACGGGAGATCAGAAAACACCATGTCGTCATCTAGTCAACGTCGCTGAGGCGTATCGCCTCGCTGGTCTTATACACATCTACCAGACATTCCCGGAGCTGGTTCTTCTGAGATTACCTGATAACCTCTCTGGGCCAGCAGATGCACACATCCCATGGGAGGAATGCATCACACCACTAAGTCTCCGTCTAACGAAACTCATCGAGCAACTCCCTGCCGACTCGGGTAGTAAAATGACCCAACCCCTGCTCTGCATCACCGCCAGCACCGGTCTACGCTTCGAGCCCTCCGATACAACCTCCAGCCCCGAAACCCAAGCCCCTCTCGCGACACCAACGCCTTTCGACCTCGGTAACACAGAGCATTGCGGGTTATCAGATTATATCGGACAACTTATCCAAGCAGACGAAGATATCGAGCGGTTATCTACAACTACTGCTACGGAGTCGCGAATGAAGATTGTTGAGGCGAGATGTTTTATCGTTGGGAGGCTCGATGCGTTGGAGGCGCTGCTGCCGCCGAGGCCGATTGTTGTAGCGAAGACGCTGGTGCAGACGATTTGGAATGAGTATGATAAGGAGAAGTCGGGTGCTGCGAGTGTGCATTGGATTGATGTCATGGAGGAGAATAATTTGCGGTCGTTGTTTGGATAGTGATACCCAGAATGAGCTCGAAATTGACTGTAAAACTTCTTCCTATTTACCAGTCTTGATATTGAAGTCAGTCTGAAGCCTGGCTTTCGCAGACCGCTCAAAATTCTGTTTCCAGGGGCTTCGCTACAAGACTGAGTAGCAATTCATGCCATGGTCTTAGGGAGCACTATTGAGTTTATACGCTTTGAAACTGAAGTCTCTATATTAACTCATGTTTCTATATATCTCCGGCTAGATAAGCCCGAAAGCTCGAGATTATATACATCGAAAGCAACATCTCCACTATTCCCCAGTGATTCCAGAGGTCATCAATACCTCGTCAAAGACACTGGCACCTAGATGGTTCCGAAACCAGCACTAGCAGCAAGACCAGTGATGGAAGAAACAGGCTTAGCCTCAGCGCCCTTTCCGCCAAAAGTGCTGAAGAAGCTAGAATCGGTACCAGACAGAGAACCAGAGTTGTCGTACTGGTTGACCTCGCAGACGTGGCCAACAGCACTGGAGCAGGCAGCGTTGGCGGAAGCATCGGGGCTAGCAAAGATGGCACCGGTGGATCCCTCCTCGATAGCGGCCTTGACGTCCTGGAAGAGGTTGCCCTCGGCGAGAATCTTGGCTTGGTCGCTGGTCTCGAAGGCGTGGCCGGAGTTGTCGGACCAGTAGTTGTTGACGGCGTGGAGGACGGTGTTGCCGGCGACCTTGGGGGCGCGGCCGGAGGTCTTGGTGATGTAGTTGTTCTTCATGGTGATCATCTAGTAATTGTTAGCACAAATACCGAGGCTGGACATGGTTGGGGCTTGGAACTTACGTCGCTGGAACCAGTGAAGTACATGGACCAGTACTGGTGTCCGTCGCAAGTAGCAGACCACTGGCTCTCGCCGTCGATGTGGTTGTTGGTGATAGAGACTCGGTTATCAGCATTGGTGCCAAGGACGATGTGCTGTCGGCCAATGTTGGAGGTTGTGACGTGATCGATCCAAACAAGATCAGCTCCATCAAGGGTAATAGCGTCTCCACCCCAAACATACTGAGGGTTCAGTTCAGTGATATGGATGTTCTGAATAATAATATTCTTAGTCCCCTTAATATAAAGACCCTTGCCCTTAATAACACCATTCGCACCAACACCAACAATCGACTTATCCGAGTTGACGATAATTGGGTTCAACCCCGCCTTATCGTAGCTAACATCGACCTTGGGGGCGTCAGGCTGATAGTTGTTACACCAATCATCCTTATTGATAGCCGTCTGGCAGCCCGAGCCCGTACCCCAAGGCGCACAGCCCTGTTCGGACGCAGTGCCCTCGGTACCGGTAAAGTCGAACTCCTGGTCGAGCAGGATGACGCGGGTGGTAGAGTCGCCAAGCATAGAGACCAGCTCATCGGTTGACTTGGGGTACGCGCCCTCGGCGCTGCCACCGCCTGTGACTTCGGAGGCGAAGCCCTCGGGGGTACCGGTAACGCCGGCGGCGGAAACGTTGGAGACCAGCGCGGCGACGGCCACGGAGAGAAGAGAGAGAGACTTCATGGTGAAGAAGAAGAAAAAGAATGTGGTGAAGATGAAACAAGAAACGAACGAATAAAGAGCAGAAAGTGGAATAGTGAGGTGAGTTAGTAGGAAGGCATTGGTATATTTATCTCAGCCATCTTCTTCTCTCGCAGGCTTTACCGTAAGCGGCGGAGAATTTCATGTTGTCCTAGAAATCTTCCAGAAAAAATGGTCCTGTTTTGTTAATTTGAAACTTGAGACAGGCCGTATCGCGACCTAGTTGTTAGCATCCCGACAACGCCAAGAGTAGCTAGACGTCGTTATTGGCGGACTTTTGGCGTTGCTGTTTTATTCCGTGGAACGTCGGCAATATTTTTGGGAATATGAAACTTGATGACATGGTTGAGCTTGGGATTAAAGGGTTAGTCTTTTGTGGGGAGCGTGTTTCAATGATGCGAGTTGAAACGAAGGGATCAAGCTTCTTTAGCTTGGTGCCAAGTTTTGCTAGAAGTGATGATGATCCAGTTTAATAGTAAAGGAACAAAGAATGCCAAAGTGTAGTCCACTCAAAAGTCTTGGCCTGAGCCTCATTCTATCAGTGTTTATCCAAATTCACCATCCATCAATTGCTTCACTGGGGATCGAGGTTGATGAAGCGGAGCCGCATTCTGGTTAGAACAGTGGGCCAGTAGCAGGTCGTCAGCACGGCCACTTGTTTACGCACCACGGGACTTAATAATATGCTTATCCTTGAGGCGAAAGACGATGAAACCTGGCTTAAATAAGGCTATTTGTTTCACATAAGAAGAAGCAATCAGCTCATGACTCTCGATACTTTATATCAGTGACTTTAATGAGTCGTGGACTAAGTATACACAGGCTGAGCAGCTTGTCACTGAAGACTTCTGCTCTCTATGACATATCCCTAAGACAATTGCAGCTCGGAGCGGGTGATGCAGTTCCTATCAGCACCGAAATTAGTACGCGTATACTCCATAGATGAGCGGCAATGTCAGGCCAGCCTTGGAATTAAACCGGATATATCATTCCTTCAGCCTCAAACGCATTGGTGCGAAAAATATGATGCGGCAATCTAATCTATCGGATGGTAATTATGATCAGCGCAGTGGATACACATTACGCAGCACGGAATGTGGCTCTCTCAGGATCTGATTGAAGCGAAGCTCGCCGCGAGATGACCAATTGCTAGGCCAGAGTAACCCGCCCAAGGGGAGGAAGAAAATATGAGACTTTAGAAGGGGAAGCTAAAATAAACTTGGTAAAGAGTCACCTAAGCTTAGGCCAAGTTACCTAAGTCTTTTGGTCATTTAGGATCAAGCTCCTCCCCTAGCCAGAGTCAATCACTTTAGCCAGAAGCCCACTGATACCTGTTTAAGAACTTCATCACATATCCTGCCGACCAAGTTTCTCCCCCAATCTGGTTGCCACAATCCTCCCAACCTCCCTCAGCGACGCCGCCCCAATCATCTCCAACACACTGACTTGCAAACCAAACACTTGACTAAACCACCGCCGCAACTCAATCGCAGTGAGTGAATCGAGGCCCATCTCAGATAGTCTGAGGTTAGGATCAACAGGTCCATCTGGCCTGAGAAGAAAATCGTTGACCTTTGTGCCAATCTCGATAGATAAAAAGTCAATCGACTCTTTCTTTGCCAGTATTTCAATGGCATCTCCTTCACTGCTGACGCTCTGTAGAAAATCTTTGAGTTGACTCCTCTCGCCTCGCGTGTCGGATTGGTCTCCAGTAGATAGGTTGTGATATGCGCCCATTCGACGATCACGGCGCCAATTTGTAGGATTTTTGGCATCGTCGAGGTGGAGGTGAGACCTCATACCCATCACAATATGGCCATTATTCTTCCAGGGCGACCACTCACTCGACGCGAGATTTTGGAAGCTACCGCCAGCAGAGCGATGACTGCTTGGTGCAGAATTGAGCAGAGAAGTCTCAATACTTTCAAGAAACTCCTTCTCTCTCACGGTGTGTAGGCCCTGGAGTTTGATGCTGCGAAGCGCAGATGGATTCTCTGCCAGGTATCCGACGTCTTCAATACCACATATTGAGAGCACCGATGCGGGAAGACCAAGAGAGTGTCTATACTGGCAAAATGATTCAGTGAATATACATCCGGACTTGTAGTTGCCCTGGCCAGGCTGGTCTGCAAATGTGACTGCGGAACTTGCTAGCCAGAAGTAGTCCAGGGGCTGGTCATGTAGTGCTCGATGGAGGTTCCAAGTTCCATTGACTTTGGGCTCGATAGCGTCTTTCCAACCTTCCCACTTCATTTCCAGCAGAGGAGCGTCCTATAGATGTTAGTTTTGGCCGCTGTAGAATCTTATGACTTACCCTTTGAACCATGGCGAGATGAAAGACACCTTTGAAGGGATATCGGGCTTTGCCGATGGCATCTTCTACGTCCTCCAGGTTATTGACACTTCCCTTGACTACAATAACAGTGCATCCCATGGCTTCAAGTTCACCAGAGAACCTGTCACCCGCCATACCACTCCTTGAGAGAAACACAAGATGCTTAGCCCCTCTCTCCACTAACCAGACGGCCAAGGCTCTACCGAGACCACCCAATCCCCCAACAAGAAAGTAAGATGCGAGAGGATCGAGTTTCAGGCTCTGGGCCGCCGGTTTTGCCTCAAGCTCAGATGAATCCGCAGGCATTTCGAGGACTACCTTGCCCATGTGCTGACCGTCTTGCAGGTAGCGAAATGCCTTTTTGGCATCGCGGGCAGGAAAAGACTTGACAGGCCTCAGGGCTCTGAGTTTTCCTTGCCTGAAAAACTCAAGAGTTCTTTCCATAATACTGTGGCTCTGTTAACTCCAGGCTTGTGGACTTCGCTGAGGATATGACTTACTCCTTTACCAATATAGGCTGCTCTCCTATCAGATAATGCATGTCAATACCACAGTATGACCTGTTGTCCAAGAAGCCACTCATATCAAGCTAGCCACATGAGGCCAGATCGCGTTTTGCAAGCTCTAGGAGAGCACCAGACTTGGCAACGCACTTCCAAGACGCATTGAGAAGATCACCACTGAGAGAGTTCAAAACTAGGTCAACGCCTTTCCCAGCCGTTTGTTTCATCACGCCATCTAGGAACGAAGCATCGCGAGAGTGGAAGACATGTTCCCGCGGGATGTTATACTCCTTGACCAAATACTCCCTCTTCTCCTCGTTTCCAACTGTAGCGTATAACACCCCCTCCATCATCTGCACCACCTGGATAGCTGCGAGGCCAATACCACCGCAGGCAGAATGTATCAAAACGCTCGTTCCCTTGCGCATCCTTCCCACGTCAAGTAAGGCATATATGACCGTAGCAAAGCAACACTGAATAGTCGAAGCTTCCTCAAAGCTCATTTCGTCAGGAATCTTGTGCATGTAGTGGTGCTTAGCTATGAAATGCGTGGAGAAGCCACCGCGGCAGCATGTAGTCATGATGCGATCTCCGACAGAAAAGCCACTGACTACGCTCCCGAGGCGTCTGACTACACCAGACACTTCGATGCCTGGAAAGACATGTCGCGTCTCAGAGGGGATTAGAGCCATGGCTGAGACAACGTCGTGGAAATTGAGACCAGCTGACTGAATTCTGACTTCAATCTCGTCCTCCATGATCGTGTCTGGGATTGCAGAAGCCGCCCAGTTTATCGTATCAAGAGATCCTGGCTTTTCAACGCGCAAAGTTCTTATTACCTCGCCGCGCTGGGCCGTGTCCAACGCTTCGTCAGCAATATCAAATGGCTGGTATCGACCAACATAGATTGCAGCGTCATGCACAACGTATTCTTTGTCTGGCTCAAGAGTCTCACTGTCATGATCTTGGATGACCTTCTCAAAGACATCTGTGATCAAGGTACCAAAATGATCCTCTTTCAGGTCAATCTCTAGCGTGTAAAGATTTAGCCCGAGTTCGGATCGAAGAGTTCGAGCAACGCCCAGTGTTTGAGCCGATCTTGGATTCATACACCAGGCCTGAGTCGGAGGCATGAGCCACAAAACATTGGTAGAGCCAAGACGTTGTGTGAATTCTTGGAACTTGGTAAACATATTTTGTGAGATATCTTGAAAGAAAGCGGCTTCCAAGTCGATACAGGAGATAACATCCTGATCTTGAGGAATCTGATCTTCGATCGTGCGTAATGTGACATTCCAGCCTCTAGTTTTCAGAGCAGCTGAGATGTGGGTGGCTGGATAACTCTGAGGATACTGAGCTAGTAGAGTTACAGAAGAAGGGTTCATTGGCACAGAAGGTTCCTTGCTAGCTACTATGACAGAAAAATGTCGATATGGCTCTTCATCGTCATAGACAGCTACATCAACTCCACTGTAGCCAGATTTCTTCAACTCTTGCTCCCATCGCGATACGGGCACGTAAGGCTGATCTGGTCGGTCATCCTCCTCCCCCAACCACCAACCAGAAAAGTTGCCAAACACAAAGTTAGTCATCCGCGATAGACTGCAAACTTCTGTCATGACAAGCATGCCATTTGGCTTGAGTAATACTCTAATATTGCCCAACGTCTCGTACAGTGAAGGCGTAGCATGCAGCACGTTAGCTGCGACGATGAGATCGTAAATTCCGCTTCGGAAGCCCTGCTCCAGAGGATTCTGGGATACGTCTAGGACCTTGAAGTCCATGTTTGAAGCATCGGAGAAACGATCCTTGGCAGCGGGGAAGAACCCAGCGGAAACGTCTGTGAACGTATAAGCGGAGTAAGCTGGCAGACCGTGTACCCGCGCCAGGCCGCGGAGGATGGTCTCGGTAGTGCCTCCTGTCCCAGCTCCGACCTCGAGAATTTTGAGAGTAGGGCGAGTGTGTGAAAGAATGCGTAGAAACTTGGAGTAGTCGAAAGTCATGACATTGTAGATATCTGCCAAGACGTTGTCTTTGAGCAATGCCTCTATAGTTGCCGCTTTGCCAGTGAATAGGTTTTCCATGTCATCAAAGAGACGTCGGAGTCCGATGGCAAGCGCTTTCTGCGGCATCTCCAACAACTTAGATGTGATTTCTTCGATCTTGGAGAGCCTGAACTCCTGTGTACTATCAAGAAGCTGCTGTGAGTCACTGACAAGTTTGTAGTCCCCTGATGCAGCAGATTCAAGTTGTTTCCTCAGCCAGTCTCGGAACTTAGTGAAGTGAGGTTGGCATGGCACAAGATATTTAATCTTGTCCACAGTTTCGATGATGCAAAGAAGAGTCAACTCCTCTTGGAGATGACACTCACTTCTGTTGATGGCCGGTGGAACGAAGAGCGTTGAGAGGTCTACAAAATCAAAGTGCGGTAGCCAGGTGAGTCTAGAAGCGACGTGTGCGTCAAGTGCTCCAGGTGGTATGTCTTCTCCCAACGCCCTCATCTGTATACCTGAAGCACGCAGGGCGACATGACCCCCAGCATCAAGCTCAACACACGATACCTTTCCGTAGAGCCTCCATGCTTTGGCATCCATGAAATCTGAGCCTGCGCTAACCTCGACTTCCTCAATGGCTGTAGGGACAACAAGTTCAGCCATGTTCCTCGCCAGACCCCTCGCTTCCGATACGAGAAGTAACTGAAGACCAGTGTCTATAGTTGCTGGATGAAGCGTGAATGGAGAGTGACTCTGTTCGGTCATGTTGGAGATACGACCGTGGGCGAGGTGTTCCGAAGGAGAAACCGTTACGTCTAGCAGACCGCGAAACTCCGGGCCATAGACAAAACCAACGTGAGCAAGTTGGCTATATATGCGTGCACAATCAACTTGTCGAGGGAGTATTTCCGAAGTCCAATCCGTGACCTTGGCTTTCTCAAGAATGCTGACTTGTCCCGTGCAGTGCTTGGTCCAACATGAACCATCGTATGAATATATCGTAAATGCGTACCATGTAGAGTCCTCGAAGTCGTTGACTTGGTGAATGCGCAAGCTGATTGAGACTTCAACCGAGTCGGAAAGCAGAAGAGCTCGATGAGCGATGACATGTCTCAGACGGTAGCCCCCACCAAGAGGAGACCGTGTCACCTGTCTGATGGCTTCACCAGCGATAGCAATGTATCCAGCGAATGGAAAAACCACGTCTTGTTTCAATTTATGATCCATAAGCCATGGCACATCCTCAATATTAAGAATGTTTCGCCATTGAGGTTCTAGATCCGATCCCTCGAAGTTGCGTGACCCCAGGAGGCAGTGCTGAGGGTACTCCCTGGACCGCCAGGCCTTTGATACACGACTCTCAGACCAGTAAGCTGTGCTGTGGTCCCAAGGGTAGGTTGGTAAGCCTGATATGGCCTTTGAGTTAGGAAACAGCGATGCGAGGTCAAGAGCCATGCCATGCTGGTACAGTTTGCCCAATGCACCAAGAAAGACGGCTGAGGAATCTTGACCTCGAAGTTGGGAAGCGATGTAGTGACAGGGCTGTGAAGAAGAGGAACAGATCTGCCTCAGAGGTCCGGCCAAGGCAGAGTGCGGTCCGATTTCCAGGAAGAGGCAGCTTTGCTTGGCTGCAAGCAATTTTGACACAGCTGTTGAGAATTTGACCGGCGACGTAAGATTCTGGGTCCAATACGAGGGATCACGAAGAGATACATCTGCCAGCTCAGTGGTGACAGTGGAGAACATCTCAATCTTAGTGGAGGAGATAGGGCCAGCACGCTTCAGGAGCTCAGATTCGAGAATATTTTGGTACTCGGCACTCAAGGGCGACATGTGTTCTAAAGTATTGTCAACAGAGACACTAGTGTATGGTATGAAAAGGCTTCCGTGAGTGATAGGCCAGATCTACTTTGAGTAGACGAGCAAACATGTCAGGATGAGCCTGTTTGATCACCTGAACAACTTGAGCGACTCGATGTGCATCTCCGGAGATGGAACTACTTTCCGGACCGTTCTCACAAGCCACGACAACGCCGTCAGTTAGATATTCGGAAAGGTTCTGGGCTCCCATCCCGACGGCCGCCATGCCACCGCGAAGGTTCTGCTTTGTTGTCACATATCCACGATAGTATGCAATAATAATGGCTTCTTCCATGGAGATGTGACCAGCTGCGTAAGCACCGGCTATTTCCCCACTGGAATGGCCAACAATGGCAGAGGGAGAAAGTCCCAGGCGGGAGAACTTGTTGACCAGTGCCAACTGAATCGCAGTGCAGAGTGGCTGTGATAGCTCAGCCTTGTTTATTTGCGAAGTTTCCGCAGGCTCTAGGAGCTCATCTATTTTCTGTTAGCATCCTCTGTGGTGTTTTTCGGGCTACTTACCTATGAGGTTCTAGCTCGGGGGAAACTCAAGCCTCTGGATGACAGAATTCATGGTACTTAAATCACTGCGAAAAGCTGCATCGCTTTCGGTGAGTTCTTTCGTCATACGCGGCCATTGTGCGCCTTGGCCACTGAAGACAAATACTAGAGATAGAGGATCAGGAGGGACTTTGGACAGACTCGAGACCTCGATTGACTTTTCAGGGTGAGAGACAATGAACGCTCTGTGGGGCAGATGCTTGCGATGCATTGCAAGGGTAAAACCAAGTTCAGAGATGTCACTGGGGTTTGTAACTGTCCATTCCTTATGATTGCTGATATGCCTTTGGAGGGAGGATGCCGTGTTGGCTGACAATAGAAGCAAGGAAGGGGATATAGCGCTTTGTTGATCGACAAAGTTTGAAGACTCAACTTGCTCCGGAGTATACGACTCGAGAATGACCTGTCATTGTTTCAGTTCAAGACAAAAGCAAAGAATAGCTGGGAAGGGTTGGGGCTTACATGGGCATTGCTTCCCCCGATTCCAAAAGAGTTGATGCTGACTCTGTTCAAGCGATCTGACGGAAATGGTGTTGGGTGGAGTGGAACACTGAGATTATACTTGGAGAAGGGGACTTGATTGTAAGCTAGGAAAACATTATCGACGAAGGCATAGCAGACTTACTATTGGGGTTGAGGTTCACAAGTTTGATGTTGGGCGGAATCGTCTGATGCTCTAGGGCGAGAACACACTTGATGATAGACGAGAGTCCCGCAGAGCCCTCTGAATGCCCAAGATTTGGTTTGACTGAAGTGATCAAAACCTGCTTCTCTCTTCCAAAGACTTTTCCTACTGCTGTAGCCTCGATAGGGTCACCCGTTGGTGTCCCGGTACCATGGCACTATTCTCATCAGCCTATCAATTCCGAATCAACTGGTAGTGACAGCTTACCTCAACAAATGCAGTATCCTTTGGATCGAGTCCATTATCACGGTACGCCTTTCTCATCAGAGCTTCATGTGCCGCCCCATTCGGGGTGACAAGGCTAACACATTTCCCATCGCAATTCACAGCCGTGCCTCTCACAATTGCTCTTATCGGATTACCATCACGGATGGCATCAGACAAGGGCTTAATGTAAATAGCTGTTATGGCCTCTGCACGAGCATAGCCATCAGCGGTAGCGTCAAAGGTCTTGCAAGACCCATCCGAGGCCAGTACTTCGCCAGATGACATTGTTGCTGTCAGCGCCGGTGTCATGATCATATTGGCTCCTCCAACAATGGCGCTTGAGGCATCGCCTCTCTGGATGGCGCGACATGCTTCGTGGAGCGCTACTGCTGAGCTGGAGCACCCTGTTTTTATGACCATGCTACCCAGTATGTCAGCGTGGTTCAAGGTATAAGAGGTGAAACCATACCTTGGTCCTTGAAAGTCATATTCGTACGAGATGCGATTAGCCATCATGAGATCTGCACCTCCAGTCGTAGCGTATAATCCTCCTTGGAGAGGTTCCTTGGCGTTCATGATTAACCAATCATCCCCGAAAGTGCCAACATAGCAACCGACTTGCTTGCCACGATAACTAATCTCCCCTGCTTCTTCGAGGCATTCGTGAGTTACCTCCAGCAGCAGTCGTTGCTGCGGATCAACCATCTCAAGTTCATTCTTCGTCAATGAGAAGAAAGACGTGTCAAGACTCGAAAGATCATCTTCGATAAAATAGCCATGTCTGGTCTTGATGGAGTCTTTACCTCCAAGTGTATCGTTGAATCCATCGATGTTGAAGCGGCTGCTAGGTATGGGACGTCTGGCATCGAGACCATGGAATAACAGGTCCCAGTAATCTTGGCAGTTGCTTATTCCTCCCGGGAGACGCAATGCAATACCGCAAACGGCAATGCGAGGCGCTTCTGGAGCATCAATAACTGGGGGTTTCTCTGTATCGTGGAGTGGCTGGTCGTTGATGGCATTGTCGCGACGAGGTGCTTCGCCACTGTTGACGACATTTGCGTTGGCATTCATATCTCTACAAGCTTGATCACTCATGGTCGGTACTGATAGTTCTTTGTAATTATGTAACAAGACGATCGAATAATGATTATAGTTTTCTGGGTTCTGGTGTATAACATAGCTATGAAGCCCCATCTGGACTTGGCATAAATATCAAGATCTTCACTCAGAAATACAAACTGCGTTCATTCAGCAGAGTATTTTCCATATGCCGTGCCTCTTCATCTGAATATCTAGCGCCGATGTCTCGCTTACTGACCTATAGAGCAGTAAACCTCTTGCAGATCTTATTGCGCTATCATTTGTTGACTACTGTGTATTTGATGTACAGGTTTGCAGCACTAGATCGCAAGACCTGCTTGATGTAGCACTGAATAGCACTTGATGCAATGAGCTCGTATATCCTTCTGTGGCGGAGATCATACGGCCAGTGCCGATATCACAGCAGTAGTACAGGTCATGCAAGTGAGCAGCCACTTGGTTCTGCAGTGATAAAATGCCTCGATCTAGGGTACTGCTCCCGCCCGTGGTCAAACATCGTGACATCGCATCCCAGTTCTAGGTTCTAGCGCATACCGGGCTTTTGTCCCAGGAGCATTAAGGCATCGTGTCGCTATATTATTGGATCCAAGGTGCGGAGATCAACCCTCCACTGCCGACGGTAATACACAAGACTCGCGCAACATCACTCACTTAAACAGAGTTTTCTTAGCAGTATTGGTCACTACCTCGTATCGGTGCATTGGGCTATCGTTCCGCGTATGGATATGCAAGACATAGCGGCCACACCGCTCAAATATTGTCATCCTTTCTGAGCGAGCGCCGATATTACAACCCTAGCAAGTTAACAACAGAAGCTTAGTTCCTTTTTGCATGCGATGATGTAGGACATGGAACGAGAATCCATAATTTACTCTTAAGAAACTCACTGGCTTCTACCAGCACCTCGGCCCCCGTTGCGCGGCTTCGAAGCCTTGAACACAAACATCATAGCCACAACACTCGTCTCAACCTCCTCAAACCCCGCTTTCAAAGCCTCCGCCAAAACATTCGGATCATCCTGCCAATTGTCAAAAATACCTCTCTTGTTGTAAAACCCAAGCGTGAAAGCGGCTGCTCTTCCGAGCGGCTTCTCACTCTTCACCTTGTAGCCATCATCAATCTTCTCCCATTGCTTCCCCAATACCGTACATCCAACTAAAACGCCATCTTTGGTCAAGAGACCCTTTGCATTGGCAATGGCGTTTGCTTTGCTGGCTGTTGGCTGCGGCATGTGGTGCATGACGAGAAACAGGGAAGCAGATGTGAATTTCTTGGATGCGAGAGACTCGGGAAGTGGTTGTGCAGCGTCCGCATGAACACAGTCAATTTGTATTTCGAGATACTTGGACAGAACACGCTGTCTCGCTGTTGCAAGAGAATGTTCACTCAAGTCGACCAACGTCAGATGTTGATCTTTTGGATCGCGACCAAGATCCTTGATCGCTCTTCTTGGAAAGTACCCAGTCCCAACGCCAATGTCAACATGTCTCTTGGAGAAATTGTTAGAGAATAACGGGCGAAGGTTATTTTGTGCAGAGCAGCGCCAGATGAAAGGAACAGAGATACGCAGGATCAGAGCATCGTAAAATGGCAGGGTGAATGGCGTGCACCACGAGGCCGCTGTATTTGCGGTGCGCTGGAGGATTGTCATTGTGGCCAAGGATGGGATTAGTGTGTAGAATGGGGTTGCGCCTGTGAAGCGCGGTCCTCTCTGAAATACTTGAGCTGGTGGACCTCTGTTTTCCGAGCAGGAATCCTGTATGTACAGGCAATGGCTTCTGGAGAAGACGGGCCACGTACTTTCCAGGCCGAGACATGAACACCGCAGATTTCGAGTCCTGTGCCCCCTGTTGTGTCTTGGGCGGAGATCGCCGAGACGGTCTGGACCTTTCGAAGTGTGCGGTGGTTACACAACATGCCTCTAGAGAAACAGATCGGAATCGGAGACGCAGTGCAACAATCCTCTTGATCACATTCTCGATTTTTAAGCATGCTAAGTGGAGAGGGAGATCTTCGAGGCGGCAGGTCCCGCAGAAAAGTCCGATAAGTTGGACAAGACAAGACAGTGCAATGCAATGCATGCACGAGTGGTGATGAGAGCAAGTCACCACGTCTTATCGTCAGGTGCGAAATGGTCTCATGGCATGGACATCGTTCGGTGGCGAGTGACATATTGCACCAAGCGTTTGGGTATCACCGCATTTCTGGGTTACTAGCCATTGGATTAACTCTGGGTACTAGGCAGGCGGGCGATGTGAGATCTCGGGCCCTTTGTCTCTCAAATTCTCTATTCCTACCGGATGCACTATCCCAAAGTCTACTTCTGTCTCCAATCGGGGTTTGCCAAGAAGACCCTCCCACTGTCAGCACAAGTACAAAGCATCAGATTACAGTATGTCCTGACGCTGCCGCCTCAGCCAGCCGACATTCTGGTTACTATTTGGCATCTGCTTGAAGTCCACTATCGAGTAGAAATCTACAAATATATAGGTAACCATAATCAGCTACAAGTGATAGAGAGCCTGGAAAGAAAAGACAGAGGCGCTTCTGCTATTTACACTACTTTTAGTAGTGTTCTGAACTCGAAAGACTTGGTCTCCAGACGATCTGCCTCGAAAGCCGGCGGTCCACAACTTCCAGACCCAAGGCCATGGTGAGCAAAATCGAGATTGCACACTGTCTCATCCAACTCTATAAGCTCGTTCGGGTGCAATGATTGATCCAAATCCTCTACCGAATATCTCCTCAGTGAAAAGTTCAAAGAACGTCCATGCGAGCCTCCAAAGCGGCATTCTTAGACTCAATCTGTACCCATCGCACGCCACTCCTGTTTCCATTCTCTTGTGGCCATTCATAGTTGGTCTGCAAGTCCTCGATTGACGCTGACCATCGACCGAATCTAGCTGCTTCCTTCTTGTCCCTGTATGACTCTCCGGGGCCTCGCCCAAACCAAGTTGCCTTGTTGTAGCCCTTAGGCAGCGACATTGTAAGACTTATACGTGGGATATGTTTCGGAACAGTCCCCGAGAATCCACCCTTTACATGAATAGACATAGCGCCAAAACCGAGAGTATAAGTAATGTCAGCGCCACAAGCCCATTCCAGAACCGGAGGAGCAACCCTCACAGTTGCTCTGACTGTAACAGTATGATCCTCGTTGACAAACCACGTGAAGCGTTGGATATGGGTACTAGCTTCAGCGACCCTAAACCTGGACCATTCCTTGCCGTCTCCCCCAAAGCCGAGATCGTTCTGAGTGAGAGCCCGATACAAGCTCAACTCTGGCCCTTTCGAAAGAACTGTACCCTTTTCGTTGGCCCAAGTAAGGTTGCCGCTGACAAGATTTATATCAAATAGTTGTTCCAAGTTTGGCCATGATACGACTAGTTTTCCCGGAAACTCTCGTAATGACGGCACCAAATCTCGGTTGCCTATCACCGGGGCTAGCCCAGATGCTTGAGGCTTGGAGAGTAATATCTGGGCCCAGGCGACTTCATGACCTTGCGGTGCCCAGACAGTTTCGTTCTTGAGGAAAATATGAATCGAGAGCCAGGTTTCTCCACGAAAGTCACTTGAGAGGCTTGGTAAATCCACGGCGCTTTCCTCACCTGGGAGGGTATTCGGTAGCTCCAATGGTGCCGGCGTTGTGTCTCCAGTTTCCCCAACTAGATGCCAGGAAGCAACAAGGTGGCTGAGGTCGGCAAAGTCGTAATGATTCTTAAAAATGATCTTGTGTTTTTCAAGCCGAACTGACACAGGTTCTATGGCTTTTTTATACTCCAGTAAGCCAGGTGAGGGAGAATTATCTGAAAAGACTAGTCCGTCTAAAACAAAATCAGCATCGTTAGGCTTGTCCCCAAAATCCCCACCATATGCATAATACAACAAGTTGCCGTCTCTCTTGAGTAGGCCGTGATTGCACCACTCCCAGATGAAACCTCCTTGCAGGAGCGGCTCGGTCCGATACAG
This sequence comes from Fusarium anthophilum, assembly GCA_013364935.1. NCBI lineage: Eukaryota > Fungi > Ascomycota > Sordariomycetes > Hypocreales > Nectriaceae > Fusarium > Fusarium anthophilum. The sequence goes on along the minus strand of JABEVY010000015.1, from coordinate 23,785 downwards.
CTCAATATAATTGGTCAATCCTCCCGGGCCATTTTCCATGGCGTGGCCATATTCGCACTGGATGAGTGCCCGATCTGGATTCTCCTTTACATGTTGCATAAGCTCATCTGGCGTGGCATACATGACGCTATAAAAATCAGTCGTGACGCCCTTGCGATCACCTTCGTAATGCACAAGTCGGCTAGGATCCCTGTCTTTGATCCATCGATACATGACAGCGTGATTCTGTCCATAAAAGGCTTCATTTCCTAGGGACCAGAAGACAATAGAGGTAAAGTTCTTGAATCTTTCGACAAGCTGACTTGCCCTATCTAGATATGCAAACTGCCACTTGGCATTATCCGAAGTCCATCGTGCAGCCCGCGAATAGGAAAGTTCTTGAACTTCACGACCGTCCATGTGTTCAGAGCCTGGGATAGCTGTACGCTCGACCGGATCGAAGCCGTGGGTCTCAAGATCTGCTTCTGCCATAACATACAGACCGAGCTCATCACAGACCTCATAGAGTCGGGGCTCGTTGGGCTGGTGCGAGCATCGCAGAGCGTTGATGTTATGCTGCTTCATCAAGATAATATCCGCGCGCATATCTTCATACGGCACTGCTCGGCCATAGAGATGGTGATGCTCATGTCTATTCACACCGTTCAGGACCAGTGGTCTCCCATTAATCAGGAAATTGGGCCCCTTCATTTCGATGCGACGAAAGCCAATACGATGTGAGATGTAGGAGTTGCCCACACTCAAAAGTAAGCTGTAGAGAACAGGTTTCTCAGCTAACCAAAGCTCAAAGCCTTGATGTCGGACTGCTATACTGCCATTTTCGACGGATTTGAACTGCTTCGCGTAGAGGAGTTGTGCGTTTGGGCTCCATAGCTCGAGATCGATATCCTCAACATCGACGCCTTGGAGGCAGACATTGACGTGTACCGCTGCATTTGCCAGATTCCCGTCAACTTCAGGTCGAACGGTAAAGTCTGTGATTGAAACTGGTGGGAAGGCAAGCAAGTAGACATCTCTGAAAATTCCTGACAGAAGCCATTGATCCTGTCGTTCCAGGTAGGAGCCGTCACAGAACTCGTAGACGCGAACACCAATAGTATTGATGTTCCCTGTATCCTTCAAAAATGAGGTGATGTCGAATTCGCTGGCATTTCTACTACCCTGGCTATAACCAACTTCAACTTCATTTATCCACACATGAAAGGCGCTGTCGACACCCTCAAACCGTAATCGAATCTGCTGACCCTGCCAGTCTTGGGGCGTAGTGAATTGCCGCCAATAGGATCCTGTCTCGTTCAGAAGCGGAACGTTTGGCGGATTGACAGGGAAAGGATAATTGACATTGCTGTATAAAGGTCGTCCGTACCCTTGAAGTTGCCACATACCAGGGACCTCGATATTGGCCCAGGTAAGGGGATCGAGGGCGTTCCATGCAGGAACTTGGAGGGGGGAAGCATCATGTCGAAACTTCCAGGTCCCGTTCAGTAGTTTCATCTGTGCTTTTTGGCGATCGAAGGAGAGTGCGTCTTCCTTACTGGCGTACGGAAAGAAGTGAGCACGCGTGGGCGGCGTGTTTCGATGGAGGACATCGAGATTGCTCCAGTCCGGCTGCGATTTGGGAAATGACATATTGATCTGAGCTCAATATTTTAGATGTAATTGGTAAGAGATTTGAGTTACTGACTACAATCCTGATGAGTGGTCGTTTTATGCTCAAAAGTAAGCAGCATCAGTCCGGTTGTCCGGCTTCCTTTCAGTGTCTCCAAGTTTCGGTGAAGGTAAAAAGCATTCTTAACCTATCGGTTAATGGCATTCATGTCTTTCTGTTTAACCATAAACCCCGGCGGGTAATTCTGTCATTGTGGCGACCGTACCCGCTGCGCCATGATATATCATTTGATTTGGATACGGAGTCGGGTGAAATGTCGGCGGTAATTCCGAGATCTTCACGCTAAGCTGCAGAGAGAAAATTACCTTATACGGCATTGTAGGTCTAAAGATTTTGGGAAAGCGGGGAACCAGTCTGCTGAAGAGTGAAGCAAGCCTCCTTGACGAATGTTGAGCTGAATCTTTGGCGATACTCGGGTCTCATTGTTAATAAATCCACCCGTAATTAACTATGAGATCAAGCTTATTCATCGTTCTCTCGGGACATTCTTTAGTAGCTCGTTGTATCCAATCATTCATTGTCATATCTTCCACACCTACCGCAAACATAAGACTTATCGGTCAGTATGATAAACTTCGAGGCAATGTTCACAAGGCATTGAAGGCGTAGTATCATGGAGGAGCGTTACTCATACTACACCTTAAATATATACTGCCGCCCAGCTTCACCTTTGACTTGCTGTTCGAACTGATCGGGACCTCGGATATATACATCGTCCGCATCTGCCATGGTACAAAACACCTCTACCACTCCTACGAGATGCCCTTTGCTACCCCATTGAAACGATATGAGCCACCCCTGCTTCACCCTCACTTTCTGCAAGCGGCCCTCTCCCCACTGGGCAGGACACGCTGGCAGCAAAGATACACATACAACATTGAGTCCATCAATCTCAGTCTCGGCAGATTGCACTAAGCACTCGATGATCCCCGCACATGCTCCAAAGTTTCCATAACTTTGGAATGGAGGATGCGAATCGAGAAGGTTAGGCAAAGTAGAGTTAGACAGTAGTAGGTCCATGTTATCTCCACAGACTTTGGCATCCCGCAATCGGGCAAAGAAGTTGAGCAACCACGCTCGGCTCCATCCAGTATGGCCGCCACCGTTGGCAAGACGACGTTCTAGCACCTTCTTGGCTGCTACAGCGAGATCTGGAGTGTGTATGGGGTGGATGAATCCGCCTGGATATAGGCCATACAGATGAGAGACATGTCGATGACCCGGTTCGTCTTCAACATAATCATTGATACCCCACTCTTGGATAAGACCTTTTTCATTGATGGTCAATGGCGGAAGTCGAGCCAAAGCATCTTTGACAGGTTGTTCGAGAGGGTGATCTATCTTAGACAATCGTTCCAAACTCCAGGTGAACTGTTCCAGCGCTTGTCTGATGAGCGTCATATCCATCGTAGAACCTTCACAGAATATTCCCTTTGTACCCGCTTCAGAGATGAATGTATTCTCCGGAGAAAGTGAGGGGTTAGTGACGAGAAATGAACCGCATTTGGAAGGAATCAGGAAATCAAGAACAAATTGAACGGCACCTTCATGAACCCTGAAGAGTCGGTCATGAAGATCCTTGTCATAATCATATCTTAGGCCATCCATCAGTGTGATAGACAACCAAAGACCCCCTAGAGGCCATAGAGTAGCGGGCATCCAGCGATCTTGAGGACTTGTATCTGCCCATATGTCTGTATTGTGATGCGCACACCACCCTCGGCAACTGTACATATCTCTCGCAGTATGTAAACCTCGTATTGACAGTCTTTCTACCAGATCCACCAGCGGTAGTGTACACTCATGACTGAGGTTGCAGGGTCCAGCAGGCCAATAGTTCATCTGCGTATTGATATTGATGGTGAATTTAGAGCCCCATGGGGGCGCAAAGGAAGGGTTCCAGATGCCTTGGAGTGTCGCCGGCAATGGCTTATATCCATCTCGGCTTGAGGATATTAGCAAGTACCGGCCGTAATTATGATACAAGGCAACAAGTCCGATATCTCGATTATTGAGAAGACGCTCATTGGTGGGTAAATGGAAAGCATCGGGGTGCATCTTCAGGCTCATCCTGTTGAAAAGCTTATGATAATCTGCCCTGTGCCTCTTCACCACATCTTGCCATGTCCTGGAAAGAGCCTGATCAACTTGATCCGATGCTACTTTCTCAGGCCGCTCGTGTCGGAATGTAGTTTGAGCTGCTATTGCAATCCTGCATGAAGATTGCAAAGAAGGAAAAGCGCAAAGAGGCTAAAGAGAACACTTCAACCTAACGAGAGTTGGACGGATTGTAGCGACCGGATTAGGGAAGAAACTTGGTCGACGGGGCATATGAAAGTTTTATTATACATAACAGTACTTTCATTGACTCAATTTGCTATTCTAATGGACCGTACCGAAGATCTGGTACGAAATCCGCGTGAGCCTTGTTCTTTACCTCCTGAGGAATCTTGGCCGTTGACTCGACGCCTTCAAGAAGAACCAATTGCTGCTCAGCCTTTTGAATGTTAGCCAGTTCAGGGATCAGATTTAATGGCTAATGTCGACTTACCCCAAAGTGGTGAATCATATGACAGTGTAGCATGCTAGCCGCCGGAAAGGTAATCTGATACTGTATGATGGTCCAGTCCCCCGTGGCATTCCCAAGCCTGCACCCGTCTCGAATCGGAGGGTCAAGTAAACTAAAGAACTTCCCAGCGCCTCCCTGGATGGTTTCTTCAACGGTTGCCCACGGGAAGCCCCCATAGCCATTACCAATGATCCACGCCTTGTGGTTATGTTTATGGAATGGGTGTTGAGTCGTGACGTTGGCTCCATTCTAAAAATATTATATCTACAACAGATCCATTCAGGAGAGAACCTTGACCCCCGAAAGTAGTATCGCCACGAGACTCATCATCCCAGAGCAATGGGGGCACACGTCCGCCCCGATGGAAGCACCAAGCCCGACTGCAGCACAACTGAGGGTCAGCTTCTTCCTCCGTACCCCCCGCATCCACCGCCATCAGCAGGCAAACAGCATTTAGGCAAAGCAGACTTGACATTCAGACTCGCAGCAGTGTCTCAGCCATTAAATACAGAGAAGTACGTCCCGGAATACTTCCTCAATTAGAAGCCATGGCAACTATTCCATAACTCGATGCTACCTGTCTTGTTCCAAGCACCCAACCAAACACTCGACAAGCCCATCATTGGCAATCTCCCTTTAGGTTCTGTCGTTGACCTCATCATTGAGAATCAGATCAATGAGACGATTTCACTCTACAAACACGGTGATCCATCGTGGTTCCTAGGCTCGCGTGGGCAGCAGAAGTTTCCTGACACAACAGTAGAAGATGTAATTCACAGTGGCAGCAAGTCGCTGAACTTGAAAGACCCGGCGCTAGTCATTGTGCACGACTTACCAGCACTTGGCTGGAGTGTCTTGAGATTCAAGATGACGTCGCAGCAAGCGACAATACCTCATGCTGCCAAGCTGAGATACTTTGTTGTAAGGTCATATTCCCGAGAAAGGCTCAGTTGCTGACAGAGGCACAGGTTGGGATGAGTGTGTCAATCTTGGAGTGAATCACAGAGGGAACGCCAATTAAGATTCCGGAGTCGGTGGTGAATCGGCCTCATGTTGAGTTCAAGCCAGCTCATGATGGGATCTTCGGGTAAGCTTCAAGGGTCGAGGATGGCCATTCACCGAACTCAAATCACTGTGAAGGACAGCCATGAGTTTGGGGGATTTGGAACGAGTTCCAGTCGACTAGGCATGATACTCTCGGCATGGGAATCTTCTCGCTTGACCTGGTCCACCCCTTGGGCAGCAAAGATAGAATCGCCGTAGGGTCTCTGACACTGGAAATATCCTGGCTGATGATTGCGCGCAAAACACTTCTGGCTTAGTGTGGTCTGGCGCGGATTAGGCCGGCAAGGGTCTTGCATCACCATCGGCGAATCCTTAATTCCCCCGAGCATCAAATAACCGAGAACGCTGACTTAATTGCTTCCCGATCTTGTCCTAGTAGCACCATGTTGATTCCGCACCATTGGTGCATCAGCGCTTGGCAATGTGACATTAAATAATTACTCCGAGCTTTTCCAGTTAGTGTATTGCATCGTTAGACCAATACAACTGAGAAGTCTGAGGAGTGAAGACCAATACAGCTGAGAAGTCTGAGGAGTGAAGATTTCATGATATAACAAGTGGTAAAGAGCCCTCGTTAGACTATGTTAAAGGTTTACGCTCAACCCCAATACGCTCTCAATCTGAAACATGGCGACAAATGCTCAAGGAGAACCTGTACTGCATCCCTACCTCCGGCGTGATGGCAATGTGACTCGCCTTATCGTAAAGGGCAAGCCTTTCCTGATGCTGGCCGGAGAACTACACAACTCATCTCTAAGCTCGGCTCGCTACATGGCGGATATATGGCAGGCAATGAGGAAAGAGGGTATTAACACCCTTCTCGGATCTGTCGGTTGGGAGCAGATCGAGCCTATCGAGGGAGTATTCGACTTCTCGACGCTGGACGAGGCCATCCTCGGCGCCCGACAACATGATATGCATCTTGTACTCTTGTGGTTCGGGGCATACAAGAACGCCTCAAGCATTTATGCGCCCTCATGGGTAAAAATGGATGTAAAACGTTTTCCGCGGGCACAGATTATCGAGGCCGGCGGCGGCCGGAAGATTCTCAATGCTGTCACGTCCCTGTCTTCGGAGTGTGTCAAAGCCGATGCGAAGGCATTTGGCAAGTTGATGGCACATTTAAAAGACTTTGATTCAGGCCACTGGACGGTGCTCATGGTTCAGATTGAGAATGAGCCAGGCATACTCGGCGACTCGAGGGATAGATCTCCTCTAGCAGAAGCAGCATTCAAGGAGCCCGTCCCGGAGTCGCTACTTCAACACCTGGCCAACAACCAACAGCACCCAAAATTCGCGAAGCGGTTCCCCAACGTCCCCAAAGGTGGAAGACACACATGGGAAGAAGCGTTTGGACCTGGCTTGCTCGCCGACGAAGCCTTCATGGCTTTCCACTTCTCGAGATACCTTGAACAAGTCGCTGCAGAGGGTAAAACTTCATACCCGATACCCTTCTATGCCAATGCCTGGCTCAAACTCGACTTTGAAACCATGGATCGGTCCAATCCCCCATCCATAGTGACTAGCACTATCGTGGCTGGTGGTGATAAGCCAGGGATGTATCCTTCGGGGGGTCCTTGCCCACATGTTTTCGATATTTGGCGGTTCGGGGCTCCGTCCTTAGACTTTCTTTCGCCAGATAACTACTTTAATGACTATGATATAGTCTGCCGTGACTATGTCGATCAACGAAACCCGCTGTTTATTCCTGAACAGAGACGCGATCAGCATGGCGCTCGGCAGGCTTGGCTGGCCTATGGAACTTATAGTGCTTTAGGTGTAAGCCCATTCGGTATTGATACAGGGCCTGAAGATATTGGCAAAGAGTACCGGCTACTGAGCCAAGTCAAGGATCTTGTCTTGGGAGCCGACCCAGAAGACCGCTTCGGTTTCTACTTTGATGAGATGCAGGAACCGCCAAAGATTGAAGAGCCATGGCTTAGGGTATTTGGAGACATGCAAGTCACGATCGAGCGAGCCTTTGTGTTTGGTAAGCAGGGTCCTGGTGGAGGCATGATTATCAGATTAGCAGAGCATAAATTTCTCTGCGTCGGATATGGATTCCAGGCCAGGTTCGAAAGTACGAAAGAGGGAGTTGTCTTTACGGGCTTCCTGCAGGCGAAAGAATTAGAAGCAACCCATGACGGTGGTCTTCGTCCGCTACGTATCTTGAACGGCGACGAAACAAGGGGGGGCATGGCTCTGGTCATGCCTAACCAAAAACCTGACTCTGGCGATGTTCCCATTGCGACAAGCGTACCAGCTCGCACTGGTATTGCTGAGGTTGAAGTGTATACCCTAGAAGAGGGAGGTTAGATATCCGCTAAGAGCCAAAACACGCCTACGATTCTGGAGTCAAACACGGTGGCTTCCTTTCATCAGATAGTTAAATACCATTGTATTCAAGATTTATATTTATTCCTCGCCTTGTAAGTCATATAGTAATTATGTTGGGATCAGCGTAGGTAAGGGATGCCTTGAACAATCGTGTTCTTAGGTTAGCTCTGAATGGTTCTACCTGCAATGAGGAGCTTAGCGAATCATCTGGTCGGTTTGGTACGGCTCTTAGGGGATGGCCGCTCATGTTCATTCTAACGTGTACCTCGTTCAGTCTCGTTCAGCTTCGTTCAGCATCTTTTAGTATCGTTTAGAATCGTTAAGCATCGCTCAGCTTCGTTTAGTATCGTTTATTTCTCATTGCCGATATACGCTAATCTGTTTTTGTCGTGCACATCCCAACTGATCGCCCTTGACTAAGTACATACATGATTGTTGAAGCGAGGTATGTGGCGCCTTTAACGATTTTCGGTCACTCAAATGTTAATTCGTGGCTCGTAACATGTGATAACGCTGGTTTTTGTCAAGATATGAAGGGTGCAAAAAGAATGAATCTCATAATCCGAAGGATATCGAGGATGGTATACGGCTTGGTCTTATTGTTTTTTCGTCAAAAAGGTCACATCGCACTAGGAATAAATAGGGCAGCAACGCGAATCAATATCTAAGAGGGTTGATCTTTTCTACATAGCAAAAAAAAGAAAGCATATTAAGTCATCGCAGTGGCTTGGATTTTATGTTGAAATAGTTCTCTCACTGATCATGTCCTTGATCATCAATGCCGACTTCTTCGGTGTCCTTTCAAGTGTATCGTAGTCTGTAAAAGTCACTCCGAACCTAATGCCATATCCATCAGACCATTCTGTTGACTTGGTCAGTATTGACTAAACTACCGCTTCTCAATTGTGAGTGAAATGAACTGACCTAAGTTATCCAGCAAAGACCACCCAAAGTATCCCGAGACCTTCGCGCCATCATGTATAGCATCGACGAGGGCATCCAAGTGTTCGCTAAAGTATCGCTGACGAAATTCATCGTTGACAGACTCTTCCTTACTCATCTTGTCCTCACCGGGGCATGGGCACCCGTTCTCAGTAACACATATGGGCTTCCGGTACTTCCTGTAGATCCTCACAAGGTGCTTCCGGAAGCTCTTGGGTGAGGAGCGGAGCCAGTCAGAGCCGCTCAGCTCCCCAATGGGGATACCCTCCTTATTCACTGGCAACTCTTCTACATTGCCTTGAAAGTCCGTATCTAGAGGCGGAGCGGTGCGGTTGCGGGCGTACTGAGCAGTGTAGTAGTTTATTCCGCAAAAGTCGACAGTGGCCTCGCCAAGTAGAGCAAAGTCATCTTCTGTGAACGTAGGAAGACGGGATCCAAGCTGTTCGCGCATGACAGCAGGGTAATCCTGTGCAAGCCTGGACGGTATCGACAAGTTAGCAGGGCTGTGCTCGGACGACAGAACTAGACATTATTCCTTACATGGTAGGGTTGGCGAACCAGCCATACCAGAACTCCATTCTCCTCTCGGCAGCTTCCTGGTCCCTGGGGTCGGTAACATCCCACGGCTCAAAAAAATCGCCGCTGAGGGAGATGCCGATGCGACCAGCTTCATTGGACTTAAACTCCTTGTTGTATAGACGTGCTGCTTTCGCATGGGCTAGGATCAGGTTATGGCCGACGATCCAAGGTTCTGTCGCAGAGTCACCGGTATCGCAGTCTGGGTTCGTGCTGCTTCTGCCGGGGGCAAAGCAGCCCAAAGAGAAACCCTGAACTTTCTGTCAATATCTGCTAATATGACATGTTTCAGATTTCCATCAGAAATACTCACTTTAATAGAAACAACCCACGGCTCATTGAACGTGATCCAACTCTTAACTCTATCACCAAAGCGTGTATAACAAAGCCTGGCATAGTGCTCAAAGTCCAGTTGTGACTCCTCATCGAGCCAACCTCCGTAACGGTCCTGCAATGCTAAAGGGAAATCCCAGTGATACAGAGTTATCCATGGTGTGATCCCTCGAACGATTAGTCCATCAATGATTTTGTTATAAAACGCGATGCCCTCTTCATTCACGGGATCGTGTCGTCCGCCTAGCGGGATGATCCGTGACCAGGACAGGGAGAATCGATAGGCCTTGGCACCGTATTTGACAAGGAGGTCAAGGTCCTCTTCATATCGATGATAGTGATCGCAGGCGATATCGCCGTTATCGCCGTTGGTACGTGATGGCTCCAGGTGTGTAAAAGTATCCCAGACGGAGGGGCCTCGGCCGCCGTCTTTTACGCCACCTTCAATCTGATAGGAAGCGGTGGCAAATCCCCACTCAAAGTCCGAAGGGAGTCCCTGGGGTGGGAGTGTGCCATGTTCGCGTGTCATGGTTCTCGTGCCTCTGTTTGGGTTCCAAGCTTCTCAAGACTGATTCGCCGGGCTGTTAAATGTCTCAAGTTGAGGTAGAACGGTTCTTATATGGCCGAGAAGCATCATTGTAATTTGAAGATATCTAAAAACCGCAAGCTCAGATATCAGGTACAATTACTTTTCACCCCACAAATGCCATAGAGCGGGACAGGAGCTAGTCTTGAGACCAGCAACCAATGTCGAGCCTTTCGGGCGATCTGTGGACTCCCTCCGTCCACCCTAGTCAAGATCCCCGCATGGCCCACCTACGTATAACTAATTGCCCGACCCGTCTGCTACATTTTGTCCGACTTTCCCTTTCCTCCATATCTTTATCCACACGACAAGGGAATGGCATTTTCTTCCGGCCCAAGGCGGGCTTGCAAGCTATGTCGCCGTCGCAAGGTCAAGGTTTGTGATACCGAGGTTCCGCAATCGGCGAATCTCTCTTTTCTTTCCCTGTCTTAGCTAGCTTGTCAAACAGTCTTGTTGCTGACACGGTAACAACGCAGTGTGATGGATGTCCTTCCTGCAGCAATTGTCGACTCGCAGGGACAGCTTGTCAGTATGCCCCCCCGAGGAAAAGAGGTCCCAAGCCTGTTCGATATTGCGGTAGTATCTCAGATGATGCGCCAACTCCGATATCACCTATTACCGATCCGTCCGAGATCCTCGACGACCCGTCACTCTCCTCTCCAGCGACCTGCGAACAACCAACCATAACTGTCGGCCAGGCCCAGCACAGCGATACCAGCAGCAGTCAAGGAACAACAGTGTCGGAGAGTCAGACTGAGGCCGCTGCCAGGACCTTTCTTGACTTCCTAGTAGGGCTGCAGACTCTTGTGTCAGATGAATCCCCAGCATCGATTGCTCATCGCTGCATCTTCCTATACACTCGTTATGTGTTTGGTTCTGTTCCTCTTTGTCATGAAGCCTCACTACGAGCAACAGTCGGTCGATTCTTTAGCACACAACAGCACTCGCCTTGTGACAATTACAGCTGGGCACTGAGCTGCTTCTCACCTGAAGATGGCCATACTCAGATTAAGAACCTCAGGAGCCTAACGCTTCTCCTAGCCCTGTGTGCGGCTGTGTCATATACCGTTCCCGAGTCTCTGTTACCCATCAAGTATCTCGCAGCGCCACTATTCCTCAAAACGACGCGAGAGCTGCTCCATATCTACCACGACTATGATCTAGAGCACCCTGACTCCTCGTCGCTGAACATTCGCATGTTCTTATCATCAGCTATACAAACCTCCACAGGCACCAACGGTGTGGCCTTTCATATATTGAGCGAAGCGGGCCTAATTGCGATGAGGATGCGTCTCTACTGTGAAACCTCTCTCGAAGGAAGAAGCCCGATCGAGCAGCAAATCCTCCGAAATGCGTTCTGGCAGCTATACGTATGTGACAAGACTGTTTTAGTAATGGGAGGTCGTCCCGTCTCAATTCATGAAACTTTGTTCGACACCCAGCTAAGTCTAAAGTCAAGTTCACCAAACCCAGTAACGCTCTTTGAATATAGTCCAGAGCTCAATGGCGCTGAGATAGAAGGCCGTCTGTTGGAGGGTTTCCATATCATACGTCGTCTATGGGCCATGGCTGCACGAGTTATCCGAGGGATGGAGTCAAGATCTACTGGGCATACAGATAAATTTACGGAGCTTTACCAAGAAGACATTGCCGAGCTATCCAAGGCATATTTCGAGATAATCACACTAACAAACTGTTTCCCTGCCTGGGACCTGTCACCAGCTTCATTGCCACGCGACAACGATGGCCCAGAGATAGACACATGTTTGGATGACGTCTTGCAGCGGCAAAAGACCAGCTATCTCATTTCTCTACATTCTATCAAGCTCTTTGTACTAAACTCCGCTATTTCATGCAATATGATCCAGGTTATTGGTCTCAGTGCAGAACCTCTGTCTCTCGCAATGAGGCTAATAGAGCTGGCTCAAGACTTCTTCAACGTCCTTGAAACCATTCCGTTTCTTCATCTACAAGCTGAGGGGGAGCAATGCGTAAGTAACAACCAGAAATTTCATAATGGACTAGTTGCTAAAGATCTACTCCTCTGCGTACTTACTCAAGCTTACTGGATGGAACAGGCCGAGAAGATAAGACGTGTTGGCAGTTTACTGCTTGAACTTGCACATAACTACGATGAGGATATCGTTACGTCCCGGGCAAGCCAGTGCGTACAGCGATCAGTCAACTTGCTTGTCCGGCTAGATTCAAAGGCTTCCGATAGTCTTGGTGGTTGATCGTAACAAATTGACCCGTTGATTTGTATGTAGCTGTGTCCAGAAAATATGAGCTCCTCTTTTCTGTCGTCGTATTGACACGAATACAACTTCGTCAATCCATGAGTTCTCCTCATGTAATCCGTGCGAGTATTATGAGGAATAGGAACAGGGTACAAACTGATAATTTTTCTCCTCTATTGGCACTCGTGGACGAGTGGACATGGTTTCGGAACCATGGTGTCGCAGTCAGCTGGAGGGAGTCGAATACGACTCATTAACCGTTCACGTAAAGCTTGTTCCGGTGACGCCATTGATCTAGACTACCACGTTGCCTGGCCTCGCAGTGCCAGATGCGTCAGTGAAGCACTGGGAGGGGGTCTCGGTAGAGAAGACTCGGATTGATCCAGTCGATGACTAGCGGTCACTGTTACAATTGAACAGACTGCAATTCAGCCAAAAGGCCAGGATAGTCCATCTCAGCCTATAATGGGCCAGTCAGAAAAGTCCGATGCTCAAACCATCCTTCCCAGTGTCAAGGCCAGTAGGTATTGATCGTAAGTTAGTCGAACTAATATTGCTGTACTTTATTCCCTCGTAGGCTCGTCTGTGTCATGATTTCGCATTACCCTGTCGTACTCGGCAGAATTCCAAAATACTGGGAACCCCTGCTCGGGCAAATACAGTATTTATCCATGAGGCAAACCAAATGGCTAGTGTTTAACTGAGTGGCGCTCCTCGGTCCAACTTGCACACTACCCAGTTTTTCCGAATCCCACCCAATTGATTGGCAAGCAGCAGGTTCATGGTCAAATCGAACAACAACATCGCTCCCTCTGTGTCGATATCGTCAGTTGTTCCAAAATCGTATCACGGAGAAGAACAGCCCTGGAAGGTTAGCGATTAGTTTCATAGCGACCACAGTTTTCCAAGTCAAGCTCATAGCAAGATGTCAGATCTTTATTTAGATATGAGTCAAGCAGACGGTCAAAACCTAGCCAAACTGACCCACAGGTATTACCCAATTATATGATATACGGTAGTGGCACACTCGGCCGATGCCTTCCGGGCCTGGACCGCGATTCGTGCAGCCTCCGGGAATATCTTAGCGGGGAGCAGCTAGCACTCAAACCCCATCGCGGGGGCCACCGGTCTCATGCCCCATGGGGTGATGTATGGGGTAAGAAAGCCTCAATCCATTCGGCACTAACCATCATCAAAAGAGACTAGGCTGTTGGATCTCTTTGTTGTATATAACCTCAATCTCTCTTCTCTCTGTCTCCAGGAACATCAGGATACTACCGCAGCTTCTTCAATATCATCTTCCTCATTTCTTACTATTTTCCCTCGACACGTCGAGCATAGTAACATCGCCTCACCTTTTCCAATTCCATCATGGGTACCAATGAGAATGGCGAGCACAATGAGGTGCGGGTTCATGACCTCTGCACCAAAGAGTCATGGTGGAACGTGCCGCATCTGGTGAGGTTGAACCTCATGCTTGCAGTTCCATTCATGTCGGCCTATATAGGCGGTTATGATGGCAGTGTACTCAATGGAATGCAGACTCTTGAGCATTGGCAATCTGGTAAGTTGACAGGGCCGTCGGGCTCCGTCTTCCTGGTATTTCAACTAACTATTTGTGCCTTGCAGAGTTCAACCATCCCTCTGGCGGCGTTCTTGGCCTGTTAGTCAATATCCAAACCATCGGTGGCGTGATTGCTCTGCCTATCGCCCCTTGGATGGCGGACAAGTACGGGCGACGCCACCCTATCTTTCTTGGGTCTTGCATCATCATTGGCGCTGCAATCTTGCAAGGATGTGCTACCAACATGGCCATGTTCTTAGCTGGGCGGCTTTTTATCGGCCTCGGTGGCATGTTCATCTCGTGCGCTGCTCCTCCGCTGCTTGGAGAACTGGCATATCCGACTCATCGACCTATCATCACCGGCATTTACAACACCACATGGGTAAGCAGGCAATTCTCCTGCCCTTGCAAGCTCACTACTTACTCAATTGCTGCATACAGTATACTGGCGCCATCGTCGCTGCATGGGCCACCTATGGTACTTTTCACATGAATAACAACTGGAGCTGGAGAATTCCCTCGCTTCTCCAGGCACTAGTGTCCGTATTCCAGGTGGCTTTTGTCTACACTCTACCTGAGAGCCCTAGGTGGCTTGTTGCCAACCATCGTACAGCGGATGCCACCAAAATTCTCAGCAAGTATCACAGCGGCACCGAGGAGCCGACTGAGCTTGTACGCCTTCAGATTGCCGAAATCACCAGTGCCATTGAATTCGAACGGTCTCTTGAGTCTGTCTCATACTTCCAGTTCTTCAAAACAAGTAAGTCCCGGTTTCATAAACCAGCGTACTACGAGCTGGGAAGTTGTGCAATACTAATCCTTTCTCTACTCACAGAGGGAAATCGTCATCGCACAGTAGTTGTCGCGTCCTTGGGTTTCATCATCCAGTGGTGTGGTAACCAGCTTATCGGTCCCTATCTCGCTCTCGTCCTCTCGGGTATTGGCATCACCGACGGCGAAACCCAAAACCTCATTAATGGAGGTCTCCAGATCTACAACTTCATCATTGCATGTAGTTCTGCTACGCTTATTGACCGAGTGGGTAGACGGCCCCTTCTGCTAACGTCTACTATCGGCATGCTATGTACCTTCACTGTCTGGACCATCTTAGCGGCACGAAACCAGATGGAAGATGGCACCCACAAGGGTTTCGGTATTGGGATCGTGATCCTGATCTTTGTCTTCTTCACCTTCTACAACATCGCCATGTCGCCTCTACCTATTGCCTACCTTCTCGAGGTGTTGCCGTATTCGCTTCGGTCCAAGGGTCTCAGTATCTTCAACTTGGCACAGATTTGCAGCGGCCTCTTCAACGGCTTTGTTAATCCAGTCGCACTGAAGTCCCTGAGGTGGAAGTACTACATCGTGATTGTTGTTGCTCAATGCCTGTGGCTCAGCATCATCTACTTCACCTACCCTGAGACTCGGGGTATGTCCCTCGAAGAAGTCGCCCAGGTCTTTGATGGGAGACAGGTGCTCGACAGAACCTTCGACATCAAGGCTGAAGGAATTCCCGAGGTCGACCACAAGAGTAGAGTCACATCAGATGACAAGGAGCTGTAGTGGTATGATGTATGAGATGGTGGGGTTTAGTCGAAGAGAATAAGGGAGTAATGTTGGAACGCAACCCAGGAGGTAATCATATGAGCCAGGGAATCAATGACAATACACACGTACCAGACTGGAAAAGGGTTCGACTTGGAGTAAAGTGTGTTCTATTTTAGTGTTTAAATACTAGCTTCTGAATATTCGATGTATCGATTACACAAGTCCCACCCGTGCTGGCTTTGTGATCAAAGGTTCTGTCACCTGTCATGTCCAAGTAGGCACTCAGTGTATCTACACAAAGTAGCGAAACAACACGCAGTGTTGCCCCATGCACTGGACACCAACCTCCTCCGCGGTCTCAAGTTCAGTCTAATCAACGAGAAAAGCACGACATCATAACTGAACATAACGCGAATTGCACGCTGTCCTGCAAATCATTGTCTTCGTTTTGCTCGAGCGACACGAGATTAACTTACAGAGCAAGGTGGCATCTCTCTAGAGACTATTGATCTACGAGGATTAGAGGGCGAGCTTTTAGCAATAAAAGCTGGGTCATGGATGTTGGAGTTCCCGTTTTGAAGCTACAGTTGGGGGGCAATAAGTTTGAATCCAAACGCAAGTACGCATTCACTGACTAACCTGAGTAAGACCAATTTCCTACGCAGTAATACCCCAATCGGAACATCCTTTTGCCTGATATAACTTGGCACTTACTTTATCGAGCTAAAGCGCTGTTCACGGGAGCTTGATCACAATATCTAGTACTTCAGCCTGAATTCAAACATATTGCATCCCACTGTATAAACCATGAAACTGTTACGAGATAGAGTCTCGCCGTTTCAGGCGGCCAAATCCTTCAATGCGGGACGAACTGGGGGTCGAAGGCCGAGCGGTCAAGACATTTGCCCGAAAGCCTAATGCTGTGGGTACCGAGAAAATGCCCCGGGCGATCCGGACATGTAAATATCACCGAGACAGTCGGGCAAAAGACCCCACAAATGATACTGAACTCCATGACTATTTCCCCGCGAAGGGGATTTCCGGTCTAACAAGATCAGGCGACTTCTTGGACAATGATCTATAACTCTTTACTTACTTGAGCTTGAAACTGCCCGATGGCGCTTAGTGAGTCTCAGAAAGATATAATAAGCCTGTATAGTACTTTGACAAGTGATGGTACTCATCAAGGCAAGCATCCTCCAACATGGAGCGTGTAAAAGTGAATCCGATTATCCCTGGCTTTGCCCCAGATCCCTCCGTCATTTATGTGGATGGCACATACTTTCTCGTCAACTCAAGCTTTCACATGTTCCCTGGTCTACCAGTTTATGCATCTAGAGACTTGAAGCAGTGGAACCACATCGGTATGTCTCTTTTATGTTGGCATCTCTGCCATCTCTCGCCATCACCACCGTCATGCTTACCTCCCTACCTACCAGGCAATGCATTGAATCGAACGGGCTTGATGTCCTTTCAGCGCTCGATGACTAAATTGGTGGGCCCTGATGAAGATGGTGTTAAAATCGCTGCACAAGGAGGGCTTATGGCTCCCTCGATCAGACACCACAAGGGCACATTTTATATTATATGCACCAATATTGCTCACAGGGACTTTCTGCCAGGAGAAACGGGGTCTCAAAACTTCATCTTATCAACCACTAATATTTGGGCTGACGAATGGAGCGATCCAGTCTTCTATGACTTTTACGGAATCGACACTAGCTTATTCTGGGACGACGACGACCGCGCGTATCTCATAGGCGCTCGATCGCCAGCTCCCGCATCACAGATCTGGCAATTCGAAATCGACGTCAAGACGGGAAAAGATCTCTCTGAGAGAAGGCTGCTTTGGGAAGGTGTCACAAAGGTTTACCCCGAGGGTCCGCACATGTATAAGAGGGATGGATGGTACTATCTTCTTATCGCTGAAGGTGGCTGTTTTGCGGACCACCATGTCATAATGGCTCGGTCGCGAGATATTTGGGGTCCGTATGAAGTTAATCCAGCGAACCCGGTACTGCCGAAAGCGGATCCTGATGGATACATCCAGTTCACAGGCCACGGAGACCTCTTTCAGCATCCTTCGGGACAGTGGTACTTTGCATGTCTCGGTGTACGCAAGAATAATGGGCGTTTCATCATGGGACGCGAGTCCGTCCTTACTACGGCCTCGTGGGACCAAGGAGAATTCCCGGTGATTGACGCCGTTCAGACCGACGTGCCACTTCCAACACACCAAAGTCTATGGCCCTCCAAGCTTCCTATCGCGAGAAAGCTTGGACTTCCGGATGTCGGGTATCTCCAGATCCGCGATCCCGTGACGGAACATTATGAACATGACGGAAGCAGTGTCACTCTGATATCCAGCACAGCGGACCTGAACCAGGACATCGAGCCGGTGACGTTCATTGGAAAGCGCCAGAGGAGTCTTGACGGCACGTCTTCCGCAACGCTCGAGGCCTTGAATAGATCCAGCATAAAGAACTCTCGACTCAAGACAGGCCTATGCTATTATAAAGACGAGCACCGATATTCTCGTGTCTTTCTTGACGTCGGCTCCAAGAATATTGTCTTTGAGGTCGTCAACAAGGCCCGTTCCATCGAGCGAACATTATCTCAAAGCATCAGCGCGTCAGCCAACGACAATAGTATAGTATTTGGGATAGACTACACGGAGCTCGATCTTGTCTTTTGGTATTCACTTGGGGAGGACGGCATGAGGCAAGAGATTGGCGCAATAGACTCCCTAGATATGACTGGACACGACTTTGTTGGACCTGTCATTGGTGTGTTTGCGATTAGCAATGAGCAAGTCAAGGTCAGATATGTAGACATTAGAGTTGTATAGATAAGTCTTTTGGAAAAGCACGGACTCATAAAGAGCGACAAATATACAGTTAGACAAGTAAACGATGCTTCTAAAGGGTAAGGTGGACGACCCACGGCATCCCATACCAAGCCGGGTCTAGAGGCAGAGTAAGCTAACCTCTCACTTGGAAACATGAGATAGCCACTCTGCAACTATGTAGCTAGATTCTGCTTATATATAAGGTTACAGGCGATGAACACCAATATTTTCTTTTTTCCACGGCATAAGCCTCTACCCGAAAAGCTTCCACGATGGTAGACTACTCTGCCTGTTCCGTGTTCTATAATCTAGCGACAGCTTGACAGTCAAAAGTATTACAGAAACTAAAGTACCTCGCTTTAAGTCACTTTCGTCTTGATACACTCCTCTAAACTCCGTCCCAATACAGGTCCCTTTCTAACTTGAACTCGCGCTCCAACACTTCATCTCTAGGGTCTGCGCTTCGCGATATCACCACTTTAAAAGAACCCTTTTCAGCAAGCCACTTCTCCTCTTCTTCGTCCCAATATGACACAGCATACTTGTTCAAGGTGATTTCGACCTTCACCTTCCCACCACTGGGCACCCATACCTTGGTGAACCCCTTCAATTCCTTGCGTGGACGTAAAGTGGCGCATTCGACATCAGAGACATACAATTGTACGATTTCGTGTCCATCTTTGTCACCGGTGTTGGTAACATCAACCGAGACGTTGAAAGTCTGCTCCCCATCATTACCGAGGCTGACAATCTCTGGAACCTCGAGGTTCGAATACTCAAAGGTTGTGTATGAGATACCGGATCCAAAATAAAAGAGCGGGTCGTTACCAAGCTTCTCGTAATATCTGTGGCCGATAAACACGCCCTCTCCGTAATACATCTGGCGAACACCTTTGCCGAAGCTCAGGAAGGACGGTGTATCTTCCAGTCGGCGTGGGAACGTAACGGATAGGCGTCCGGATGGGTTATAGCGGCCGAAGAGCACATCGGCGATAGCGTTGCCTGTTTCCTGGCCACCAAACCACGCCTGGATAAGGGTCGAAACATGGTTGGCCCAGGGCATTGTCACTGGACAGCCTGACTGGTTGACTATGATCTACTTTGACATTAGCCAGGGACCATGGTAATCTGGAAGACGGTTTCAATTGACTCACGGTTTTAGGATTTGCTTCGATTACCCTCTGAATAAGGTCGTTGATCCCAGGTGGCAGCTCGAGATCGTGCCTATCCACTGCTTCGGTTTCATAATCGGGGTTCAGACCAGCGATGACAATAGGCACGTCCACATTCTTCGCCAGTTCAACGGCTTCATCCAAAGCGACAGCGGGGTCGATCTTTTCGCAGCACCCGATCCGAACACCACCAATGCATGGCGTTCCGACGTAGGGTCCTCCAATGTCAGTGGACATAGATTCATTCTTCATTAGTACAGAGATCTCGTAAGTCTGTCCTTCGTGGGCTTCCAGATCAGCTGTCAATTCCATGCTCGCTTGATTGAACATGGGCGTCTGGAGAGTTTTGTTGGGATGGCGAGACCAAAGATCGATAGCCTCCCTTCCATCAATATAAAGGCGTCCCTTGCCCATTACACAGAAGCCGATACTCATAGTCACAGTCTTAGGTGCCTTGTATGATGTCACGACGCGAAGCCAATACGTATCAGGAACACCGGAGGGATGGTTGTCTGCAAAATACATTGTGGCCTGGGTTGTAGTCGTAGAGTGAAGTGGTTCAACTTTAGGGTTAGCCTCTGGATCCTCACCGTACCAAAAGAGTTGATAACCCTCTTCATCTGTTCCTGGAACTGTGACATGTTCGGATAGCGGAGGCGTAAATATGTGAGCTATTTGGTAAGAGGTTAGCAGGTTCAGAACTGATCCCAAGGTGCTTCGGAAGCCAACTTACAATAACATCCAACGGCAGTCTTCACTTTCTCCTCGCCGACAACATCTTGGATGGCTTCAAGCGGCTTACGAACATAATAAGGGCGTAAATCGGCAGATCCGCCGCCACTGATAGCGGGATATACAAATCCAGGGCCGATCAAACCATAGGTTTGCTGCGGTGATGGGTCGAGAGGCAGTAACTTTGCTTCGTTCTTGAGCAGGACGATAGAGCTTCGAGCTACCTCTCGGCATAGCGCTCTCTTCTCAGGTGTATCGCCGGCTTCTTCCTTTGGCGTTTCCTGCTCAAGAGCCGGCTGCGTCCTGTTCACGAGGTTGAGCACATTCCGAACCCGTTCATCAATCATCGATCTCTTGACCTTTCGAGAAAGGAGGGCAAGATGCAAAAGAAGACCTCTCCACCTTGGAGGGCCCGGCATCTCAAGGTCCATGCCAGCATTCAAGGCCTCAGCAGTACTATAGACACCACCCCAATCGCTCATCAGCAGCCCGTCCCATCCCCATTCTTTACGCAGGATCTGCGTATTAAGCCATTCGTTTTCTGAGGTATGAACACCGTTGATGCGATGATATGAAGTCATGAATGACCAGGGGCTGGCATGTTTAACAGCTAGCTGGAAAGGCAAAAGGTGTACCTCTCGTAGGGTCCTTTCAGAAACTTGCAAGTCGTCCTCTGGGGACATATAAGACTGGTCATGTGCTGCATAGTGCTTGATAGAAGTTGCAACCCCTTTCTCCTGTACACCGTTGATATACTCAGAGGCCATCATACCACTGAGGATCGGATCTTCGCCAAATGCCTCAAAGCCACGGCCTATAAGGGGCGAACGTTGCAGACAGACAGTTGGGGCAAGTAAAATCTGGCAACCCTTCTCCATGGTTTCTGATGCCAGCATATTACCAACGGACCGCATCAACTCAGTATCAAAGGTCGCTCCCATGGCCGTCGCTGATGGAAGCAGAGCACCTAGCGGCTTATCGGTGTCAACTATATCATCCTTTCACGCTAATGGGGCGGGTATGAATTACGCCATTGAAGAAGGACGTGCCTCGAGCCCCGTGAGGGCCATCTGTAGCCTGTTGAACGTATGTAAGCCTGGTACGCCGTTTCTGGCTCTCGTATGACAAACACGTACCGTAAGAGAAGGAATCTTCAGGCGCTCGACCGGGTAGGTAGACCAATTGTCCTTGCCTGAGAGAAGCTTGACCTTCTCCTCGATTGTAAGCTCTTTCAGAGCATGGTCAACGTCTACGAGAACAGGCATGGTGAGATTTGATGAGTGGCAGACGAGATAATCTGCGGTAGTATCCTTTGGACTATTGTTGTAAAAAAAGGAAAAGGGTCAATTGGAAAACATGCTTGATAAATAATGTTTCTAACAACTCGGGGAGATCGGTCTGCAATTGAGCACCAAACATCTCAACACATGACACACAAACCACCTCCCCGCAATTAAGCCGATGCCAAGCCTGTGACACTTAAAAGGTAAAGATGCTATGTGGAGGGTAAGGAACCCACAGAGTCGGACAAATACAAGAACTATGTAGCTAGGGCAATTGACGGGACGTAGCAAAGGGCATTCGGGTAAATTCCTACTGCACGCCGCCGCCGCCAAAAAAACGGCCCGGCATCGGTTATTATCATAGGTTGAGGGTATATTCATACCCCTACGTTATGTATAATCTCTTTTTGATACATAGATAGAGTCTGAACTCCGGATCTTGATGATTGAACCAGAGACCGGTGCCACAATTTAGCCGACACCATTAGATAATAGGCTCATTCAGTATACATTCGAGCTCAAATATTGTAGACTCTTATTATAAGATTATAGGTATAAGATGCTGTCAGAGTTTGTTTAATTCTTGACTATATTGTTTCTATTTGCTGATCATTTAACCGCAACTCACCATGGAGCCTTCTGTGGCGGAATTCAGCTACTCAAATCCAATTGTACCAGGATTTGCACCAGACCCCTCCGTCGTGTTCGTCAAAGATATATTCTTCCTTTGCACCTCCTCCTTCCATGTATTTCCAGGTCTTCCTATCTACGCCTCGAAAGACCTTAAACAGTGGACACACATAGGTGAGTATTAACCTTTAGATAAGCCTTCATTCAGAAGCCCAGGGACTCACATTTCAATTCGGTTTGTAGGCAATGCTCTGCATAAACGTTCCCAGCTGAGCCTGAGAGATGCGAACACGATTCATGTGCCGTTGGACACAGGCTTCACCATGGTAGCAACTACAGGGATCGTTGCTCCTAGTATCCATTATCATGGAGGAGTCTTTTATATTGTCACCACAAACCAAACCTTCAACGGTGAGGATTACGAGAGGCACAATTTCATCATCAAATGTCACGACATTTGGAGCAATAACTGGAGCGACCCAGTCTATTTCGACTACCATGGCATTGACACCAGCCTCTTTTTCCATGACGATGGCCGTGTTTTCGTGCAGGGGGCTTGGCATATCAGAGACGATAGACAGCCGACAAACACCATCAAGCAGGTCCAAATCGACATCAACACTGGACAGTTACTTTCTGAAACGACAGAGATATGGTCTGGTTGGGCTAAATACGATACAGAGGGGCCACATATCTACAAAGTTGGGGAATATTTCTACCTCCTGGCAGCGGAGGGTGGGACATTTGAACATCACATGTTGACAATCGCACGATCCAAAGATATTTGGGGACCTTATGAATCATGGAAACAAAATCCTATTATGACGGCCGATGGCAAGGACGAGTATATCCAGAATGTTGGCCACGGCTCACTATTCCAGGACGGTGACGGGAGATGGTGGGCTGCTGTTCTTGGAGTCCGGAAGCAGCCGAATGGTACTCTAGGCCTCGGTAGAGAGTCGTTTCTCTCGCCCGTTGACTGGCCAGAAGGAGGCTGGCCCACTGTCCGTCAGCCTAGGATGAGCTTCACAAGGGAGGCTGTGCCATTGCTCACTCCCCAAAAGCCCCTCCCGACTCCTTCTCATATCGAAGATGTATACATTCGAGATCGTGATGGAGGAAACTATCGGTATCTAGATGACAAAGGAACCGTACAACTGATTCCAAGCCAATATGGACTTGACTCAGCTATTGAGAGCCCCACATTCCTAGGCCGACGCCAGCGCTTCTTGACTGGCACAGGGTCTACGCGCATCGCAGTAGACCAGGGGTTGATTGGGAGTAGCATCAGAGCTGGTATCTCTCTGTACAAAGATCCCATACGATTTGCCAGCCTAGCCTACGATTTTGACAACACTACTGCCGTGTTTGAAGTTCATAACTCTGCTACTGGCCTTTTTGGTACTGTCTCCCGCAAGCTGTCCTCGGTATCAACCGACATTCAACTTCAAATTACAGCTACTCTATCGCGGTACAGTTTTCAAGTCAAGGAGACTTTTCAGGAAACAGAAGTCAAGATGGACAAGGGCTGGACTGAAGTCGGTTCTATAGAGACTACAGCACTTGATGCTAGAGATTTTACCGGTCCGTTGATTGGTGTTTTTACTCAAACTCCCTCGAAACAGGCTAAACAGAAAGCTGTTACTTTCCAAGAGTTTAAGTTACACTATTTAGAATAAGTAATAGAAAAATAT
>JABEVY010000014.1:0-50097 GCA_013364935.1 Fusarium anthophilum | reverse complement strand
CCCTCAAAAAAAGAAAAAAAAAAAGAATAGCTGGACAATGAGTGTCGGAGTCCCATAGAGATGGCCGAGTTTCGTGGACGATGTGCGAGACAACTGTATGCGAACGTATAAAAACCACTTAATCTTTGTTGTGGAACGGCTTTATGCGCAACGTCGCTATATACTCTCGAGGAGAAAAGTGTCATCGAATTCGCCATAGTTTAGGTTGTCATCATCCCGATCGTTCATCAGGGATTCAAAAGTAATGTCGTCAGTTCCATCGGCGAGACCGTCGCCTGTACCGAGACCACCGAAAATCTCGTCATCAAAAACAGAATCATAGTTATTGTTTGACATTTCCTGTGAGGCTCCCAGATTGTCTGTATCCATTGGCAGATCTTGCTTGGATACGTTATCGGCAGATCCAGCAGGCAGTTGCGAGATGCCATTTGTCTGAGAAGCGTTGTTGGTGGGCAGGATGTCGTCCAGACCTAGTATATCATCATTACCCTCTGGGGGGGCAAAAGTTGCAAGGTCAAAAGCAGGTTCCTGAGAATTAGAAGTGTTTTGCGAGTCGTTGTTTGTCGGAGCCAGCGTGAACTGCATATTTGTAAAGTTGAGTTCTGAATGCGGCCCGTCGCCGGTAAGGTCTGTCACGTTATTGTTTTGGTTGTCCACAGGCTTGTGTTCCATGATCGGCATAGGAGCCATCGGAGCGGTGGCAGCTGGAGCTGAAGTCGGGGCAGCAGGAGAAATTGTCTTTGAGTTGGTTTGTTCAGGCCTAGTACTTGGGATTACAGATGAGATGGTCTCATCATTCGGCACACTGATAGGTTGGCCGATATCGGGAAGCCCCATGCCCATGTCGGGAAAGGGGGCGACTGGTTTGTTGGTCTTAATCTCTGTCATATGCTGATCCTGAGGGGGAGGGGGAGGTGATGATTCAAGGTCGATGACCATGGGAGATTTGGACTGAGGTTCAACTGGTTGCGGTTGGGATACAGGAGTAGGTTGACTTTGCTGAATCTGCTGGCTCTGCTGCTGTTTCTGTTCTTGCAGGCGCTTGATATCACGCATGAGAACAGACTTGGCATCGATCTAAGGTAATGTGAGATTTGAGTGGTTGAGGCGATGCTCGAGGTGACTTACAATATCCCACTCGAGCTTGTGTAAGGCTTCCCGGAAACCGTCAATAGACTCGGGCAGCTTGGACTTGAGGGTTGACTGAGTAGACTGCGTACTACCTTGAGCATCCTTGCGGGAAGCTCTGAGGGCCTTCCCAGTATGTACCAGCTGTAACAAGGCGTCAGAAATTTGGACAAGTCATTAGAAGGATGGAGGTGACACTTACGACATCGTTGACCATATTCTGCAAGACATCGAGCGGGTCCGGCTCCTGGTGAGGTTGGGGAGCCATGGCTGAGCCCGGCGACAGTTCTGGTATTCTGATAGATACTGAGAAGCCGTTCAAACAAAATATGAGAAGTTAGATACCTATGTAAGTTTAGCTTCAAAGAACGGTCAGATATCGTCGTTGCTGAACAAAGCCAGGGAGGGAGAGCCCAAGAGGTGTACTCCTTGCTGGACCCAGTTCAGCCCCAGGTTAAGTTGAGTGTTAAGCGCGTCCAGGAACGACATCACGTGCACCTCACTACCTACCTACCTAAGGTTTTGGGTTGGATGGACTCACTGACCAGGACAACAGTGAGCAGCCAACCAAACGACTCACTGACGACTGGAAGTTGGTAGCTTCGAAACTCAGGGCCTGAAAATCTGTGCACGAACCATATGATTGAGACCTTTGAGCGTTGGAGTCCTGATCGGTCGTTCCTGGGCTATCACCATTCGTTCATGTACATAGGTCCGTTGAAGGAAATGACCCCAGTTTAACCACTTACACAGCTTTGCCCTCCAATCATGCTCTCTGGCTTTTGCAAAGCTCAATTTTACTCTTGTTATTGGTCTCCAGCCAAGTCTGCCTTTGACGTCTTTATATAAACTTTATACCCCCCAAGGTATTCAATTCCAGGGAAAGATGCCAATGCTTTACAATGCCAGTACGTACGAAATAGATGGGCCGCTATAGCAGAGACAAGTTGGAGGGCCAAGTTCACGTACAAACATCGAACTACACCTAACGTTAGGTAGTTATGGTATTGACATGCACTCCTCTTCACCATTCGTTATAAGGATAACCTATGCCAAAATAGTCATATGTGATAACTTATGTGACATGATATAGGCTACTTGATGTCCCAGTTCATCCCATGCAAGCTCTCTTCCCGTTTCTCCAAGGCCCAATGCAGTTTGTTCATTCCCCTCTTCCTTCACTCTCTCTCAACCCTGACACTTTGGTCAAATCAGGCGTCTAGAACAACAGACAACCAATCGCTGATCAATATACCTGCATGGTCTGTTGGGCTTCGATAGTCGGTAAGGGAAAGCAAGTATGTATGTATGTATGCATGTACTTACCTTACTTGTACCTCTCTGTACCCTACCGACCAACCACCGCCCGCTCGCCTCAGCCCACCTACCTTACCTTAGGTACTAAGGTACTGTACGATGAACTGTCCAGTGAGAGGTACAAGGCGATATCCGTCCATATATGTAAGGCTACCTTATGTATGCCCCTCCATCATCCGCTTCTCGTCAGCTTCTTCTTTTACTTCTCTCCTCTCAAGCATTCATAAGGTAGTCATAATCTCGTTGGAGTGGTCCTTGTATCAGGTTTCCTTTGGGCTTTTACGGTTCCTTTCGGTTCCTCCGTTCAATTTCCTTTTCATATCATCGACTTCCACCATCGTCTCGCGCTGTTTCTCTACCATAGTTAACTCTCTTCTGTCACGCCATCTCCTCTCTTGTTGCTCTCAACTTGTCTCTTCATTTGAGTCGGTTTCTGCCTTTTCTACGTCTCTTTGCCGGTCTTCGATTCTCGTGCGCGCCAGCCCTGGCTGCGGAAAAACACCATCTGCACGCCTTCTTTCAGCCTGTCGACCATCTCTCATCTACATCAAATTAAACCCCCCTCCCCCAGGTCTCACCACCGGCCACGATCAAGCCAAGGCCACCGTCTCGTTCCGCGCCTGTGTTACATTGCCAGACCGCACGCACGCAACAATTCGTTCGCGTCGCTGTCAGCCGCTTCTAGGAGATTTCAGAAGTTGGAGTTTCCACTGCAACCTCCCACCCCAGTCCCAAAGCTTTCGTCTGGACCCCGTTGTCAGACCAGACCCAGACGCGGGCCTCTCTCTCTCCCTGTGCCCACCCGTGTCGCTCTTAGCTCCGGGTTGTCTACTCGTCCAGTTGGACCCCTGTCCTGTCAAACGCTAGGAGGTAGAGGTACATATTGTCACCGACCGCCGACTCTCCACCTCGACCGACCGATTTCAGTACAACGCAGCTCATAGGTAGCCTCCAATTCCTCTTCTACCTCTGCTCTGTCGTCCTATCCTGCCGTTACTCATCCTTCTTGATCATCACCCCAGACACGATATCATACAACATGGCCGATTCTGGAACGCCCTCCAACCCAGGCCAGCTGCCTCCCCCCCCTCAGGCTGGTGCTGGCGCCCCTGGCTTCGAAGCTGGGCAGAATGGACAGCCTATGGCCCCTCCGCCTCTGCATATCCCTCAGAATACCAACCCGATCCCGACTGCCATCACCTCCCCCAGATCCGCCGCCGATCAAGGAGGCATCATGTCGCCTACCAGTGCAGGTGGCTTCCGTCGTGCTGCCCCTGAGCCCAACAAGCGTGCCCTCTACATTGGTGGTCTGGACCAGCGTGTAACTGAGGAAGTCTTGCGTCAGATCTTCGAGACTACGGGTCATGTTCAGAACGTCAAGATCATTCCCGACAAGAATGTAGGTCTTGCTACAACCCTAAGAGATTTTGTGGATGTGGTATGGTGGGTGGGCTAACAATGCTTCACAGGCGCGTGGTTATAACTATGGCTTTGTCGAGTATGACGACCCTGGTGCCGCTGAGCGTGCTATGCAGACCCTCAATGGACGGCGAGTTCACCAATCGGTACATTGCCCCTCAACGAAATCCGACAACATCTTGAACGTCGCCCGCTAACCGTAGCTTAGGAAATCCGAGTCAACTGGGCCTATCAGTCAAACACTACAAGCAAGGAGGACACCTCGAATCATTTCCACATCTTTGTTGGTGATTTGTCCAACGAAGTCAACGATGAGGTCCTCCTTCAAGCTTTCTCTGCTTTTGGTTCCGTTTCAGAGGCTCGTGTCATGTGGGATATGAAGACTGGCCGATCTCGAGGTTACGGTTTTGTTGCCTTCCGCGACCGCCCTGAAGCCGAAAAGGCTCTGAGCTCCATGGACGGCGAGTGGCTCGGCTCGCGAGCCATTCGATGCAACTGGGCAAACCAGAAGGGCCAACCTTCAATGGCCCAGCAGCAAGCTATGCAGGCGATGGGCATGACGCCTACCACCCCTTACGGGCACCACCAATTCCCAGCACATGGCGTCGCTAGTTACGAGGTTATTCTGACTCAAACTCCCAGCTGGCAGACAACTGTCTATGTCGGCAACCTTACTCCTTACACAACTCCCAACGATGTGGTTCCTCTGTTCCAGAACTTCGGTTTCGTTGTCGAGTCTCGATTCCAGGCTGATCGAGGGTTTGCTTTCATTAAGATGGATACCCACGAGAACGCGGCTATGGCGATCTGCCAGATGAACGGGTATAATGTTAACGGACGACCCCTCAAGTGCAGTGTATGTTTTACCCGTGTTGCAATTGAGAGATGGCAGCTGACAATTGACCACAGTGGGGCAAGGACAAGACGCCCAGTGCTCAAGGAGCCTTTGACCCTGCTCAGCCTTACAGCCCACAGAGTGCTCAAGCTCCTGGTTTCCCAGGCACGCCTACGTACTATCCTCAGTACGGTGGTAAGTTCACTGTGAGCAAAGCTTGATCGTAGTAGTAGCTGACAATGACTTAGCCCAGTACGGTGGACAGCCTGGAAACTACGGTGGACCACAAACTGGATCCCCTATGGGATATGCTGCTCCTCAAAGCGCGGGCGGCTATGGTAGGGGCCAACAGCCTCCCAATGCTGAATGGGCCCAGCCTCGCCCTGGACAGAACTTCAACAATGGATTTGGTGGTTATCAGGCCTAGGGGGCAACGACCAAACCAGAGCAAGACAAACCAAAAAGCTGGACGAAAGCTGGACATGGTGGTATGAGGGCGGAGGTGTCTACCACTTGATCATGCCCCGGGACGGGTTTCTCTTTGTCCGCTTTTCATGATTCCCCTTTCTTCTTTCTCACGTTTCTATGGATTTCTCTCTCGTGCTTGCTTCTGTTGCTTCCATTACTCTTTTCTCAGTATCCTCAAGCATTATTACAGTTCAGGCCTGTGATACCCCCGTTCCGTGTTATGGGGTTAAAGGGGCAATCTTCCTCTCTTGCTTACAAACGGATGTATGCATTTCTCTCTTCTCTTCTCTTCTATTCTATTCCTGTTTCGTCGATAAAAGTCAGGGAGCGCCACATGTTTCTCAAATCTCTCTCAATCTCAATCTCTATCTCTCTCTGTACGAGCGCTGATTCTAGGATACCACCAACATTTCTTTACCTTGACTTTGTTGCATTAAGTCAGGAGCCAGTCTGGCATTCAAAATTCCCTATCTGACGACGTCATGAGCGTTTCATCCATTCTTGTATCTCATGGAGCATCTGATTGGTATTTCAGTGGTTGGCGAGGGGGTGGCAGTTCCATTCCATGGATTCTCATCTATGTATTTAGCGGCGACCTTTTTCTTTCTTAACGGGACATTTTTCTTCTTTCTCCTTTTTTCATTAATAATTTTCGCGCACGATATGATGGAACAACGACTTGACGACTCTGTAAGATTGATGACAAAAGGTGAGGAAGTGGAAGATGTTGGGGATGCGCAAGTTGGGGGCTTCGGCGAATGTTATTCGAGATGCACAAGATTCTCGAAGGAAATTAGGTGGCAAGATGGCGGCAGTTGATGAAATGGATGGATTAAACAATAAGACAATCTCACTCAACTATCGGACGTGGTACCCTCGGCCTTTCTCTGATCCAAATGGCGTAGGGTGACACCACAATCCAACTGTTCTGCCGAGATGTTGCCAGTCCTCAAAGTCCCCATCTCGATAATGATGCCCAAGCTGAGAAGTGAGGTTTCTACATAACATACCTAGGTATGAACTGGCATAGCAACAGGTCTACGTGTCGATATTTGGCACCAGTGAACCCCAGTAAAGGCGTAAATAGACACAGGAGCCACGTAGGTTCAGATTGGATGGATGGTAAGCCCATGAAACGCCAACGAAATAAACGGGGCAAGGCTCTGGGATTTGATACCTACAGGCTACCGTCTTGTCCTACCAGATACGGTGAGAAGGGCCGGGAGCCGTTTATGATGTGAAACTTGATTTTGTATTCCGTGGTAACTCCTCAGGACCCTGAAGAGGACGTCATTTTTGACATGGTGGATTAATTGGCTAGCCAGGTAGCTAATATCCCTATGTGGCATGGCAGCATGGACAGTAATACGGATATTGGGCTGTAGATTATGAGAGAACCCATGTTGATGATGAACTCATACCTGGGTACTTAAGGCAAGCCGACGATACTGCCAATGGAATATATTTGTATTGGGAAATTGAGGTCGTAAACTGACCGACTGAGGTAGAAGCTAAAGTCTGGTGCGTGCGTACATATATGTATGTAGTACCAGAAGGGCTGATAATGACTCCGCTGATCAATGGCAACAAGATACTGCATGTACATACATACTGTTAAAAAACTACCCTTACTTTGCCACGTTGTAAATCGGATCAACTCCGATTGCGTGTAGAACAACAGAATATCTGCATCGTTGAGTAAAAGTCAGTGGTGATTTGACAGTTGATCGAAGGGGAATCATCACAACCTGTCCACTGCGGCGTACCCCCCTGTTGTTGTGGCAGGGCAGAGCAGCTAAGACTCGGAAACAAGCCTAGAGCATCGCAAATCTCGCACGTTTCCATTTCGTCTACCTGAGGTACCTAGGTACTTACTTATGGCCTTCAGTGCTTTGGGTACCAAGGTTGGTAGCAGTAATAGTGGTGGACTTCTTTTTGACTTTGTGCTGTAGGCTGGCAAAGAGCCGAGTGAATAAACTTGGGAGTCGGATTTCTACGGGCACTTAACTAGGTACCTTACTGGCTCAATGTAATTGCGTAGCTCAGTTGTCAGTTCTTTTATTTTACTGCATATTGAAAGTTTTATGTCCATAGCGTTGAGTTGCTGATACTTGATGCCTATATCGTTGCTGCGGAAGTTTCAACGTCTGAACTCGGCTTGTCCCTCGTGTTGACGTGAGCAATCAAGGATAACAGCATGAAAGTTAAATCATGCGCAATCAAGGCATTGATATGACTACCTTGACTTTTATGTGTTGGTGAACTGCGCTGAATTCTAATTGACTTGCAATTGAGAAGATACTAGGTACTATACCTTGGCCAACGGGCTTTAATTATATCTCGCTGACTGGAGGCAGGTGGGTTTGTTGCAATGATATCAACCTTCTTGACTGTTGCCCTCTCTTGTTCCTCTGGCATTCATCCATCTGCAGACAGTCCTCAACCCAACCTCCCTCCCACAAACTCACCATCCATATAATGAATGGCTTCATTCATCAACGCTCTTAAAACTAGAATCTAGAGCATCCCTTCCTATACAACAAACTTCCTCCTCATTTTCTTTACTTTTCTTAATTCTCGCTTCAACGCTTGAGTCCTCTACCGAACCATTACCTACCATCTACAGATACTTTAACTGACCTTGTTTTGTTTGACTTGGCTACCCATATCCACCCCCAGGGTCTTGGCTTGGGCCTCCACTGTCTGCCCAATACGTCCTGCCCCCTCATCTCTCTTTACGGTACGGTACGAGACGACGGCACGGTATTTTGAGAGCCTGGCGTGTCCATTGTTGCTCTTCTCAATACAAACGCTGTACAGAGTAGCTTCCCTTAGTTCTATTAGGACGGCCTGGGTTAGTCCGTTCTACCGCAATATTGCCTAACCCGTTCCTACAGGACAGGACAGAACAGGACAGGACCTGCGCAACGAGACCCAACTCGATCCATCTCCAACTTGGCGAGCGACCACACTGCCCCCGGCCCAACCAGCAACCAGCCAACCATCACATCCCATCCATTTTCTCTGTGCTCTCTGCATTGGATTGTAGCTAGCAGCTAGCAACTCGACGCTACACTACACCATCCAGACCCTTCTCCTCTTACTCTCATTTTTCTCACTCCCATCCTTCGTCCTCCCCCCCGTCTTTGGGATCTCATCGACCGTCGACATCATCGTCTACGCACGATAACCACGCATTACGCATCTCCACTCGCGACAACCACAACAACAACAACGATTTCACTGCTGGCCACCGACCGCCTCTACTTAATCGCGGCGATCAACCTGACGCTGTCGCCCTAGGCTGCTCGATTCAGCTTCCGCAACAGTCAGTCAGCGCAATGGACCCTCAGTGGCAGCAATATCCCTCCGCGAACTCGCCTGGCTCCTCGAGACGACACAACGGCAATACCCAAGCCCCTCGAGACTACACCAACCAGCCCCCGCCTCAAGGCGGATATAAATACGACCAGTTCCACGGCGGCGCCCCCGTCCATTCTGCTGCTGCTCCGCTTGCTTCTGCTCCTGTTGGTAACCCCAACTCAGCCGCCTCTCCAATCTCACCTTCGCAGATGCGCGACGGCAACGGTGACGTCGCTATGCACGATGCTCATGATGCTCATGCTGGTATCAAGTACCCCATGAGGCCCCTTCATCAAACTCACATGTCGGGCAGCCGCCCTGTCAACCTTCACTCGCCTCAAGAGTCTTCTTCCGTCGCTCAACGATACTCGCCCATGGAGGCCCTTTCCCCCACTTCACCTTACGCGCCCAAGTCGGCTTCAAACAGCCAATACACAGGCCCGACCTCCCAGCGACAGTCGCCTACACGCCAACCTGATTATTCTCAATCTCCATATTTCCCCGGCGCCCGCCAACACCAGCAAGGCCAGCATCTTCCTCCTATCAACCCTTACGCGTCCGCCGGTCACCAGGAAAATTATCCCTCTTCAGCTGTCGGCAATCTCGATGCTGCTTTTAACCTGGACCCCAAGTCTCCGAGAAGGCCTGTGCCCCAGCAAGTGACAAGGGGCCCAGTACCCGAGTTCAAGCAACTCTCCTCGCCCGCAGATCTGCAACCCAAGGTCAATTTACAGCCTCCGTTCCGCCGCGCCAACCCTGAAGGCGGATTCATCAGCGTATGTTTTCAAGCCTCTACAACTTTCGAGACAATTTTGCTTACGATATGACCAGCCTCTCCAAGCTCTTACTGTTCAATTGCCTGCTACTTATCGCATCTGCAACCCCAGCTTCAAATACGAGTCGTCGCGCAATCCTCGCAGAGTCTTGACCAAGCCCAGCAAGGGCACCAAGAACGATGGCTATGACAACGAAGACAGTGACTACATCCTCTACGTCAACGACATCCTTGGGTCCGAAGAGGCTGGCCACAAGTATGTTGTTTCAAATCGAAGTGGGCTGCTTATGAATCTAACATACTCTCTAGAAACCGTTACCTCATTCTGGATGTCTTGGGGCAGGGTACTTTTGGTCAAGTCGTGAAATGTCAGAATCTCAAGACACAAGAAGTAGTGGCTGTCAAGGTCATCAAGAATCGTACTGCCTACTTCAATCAGAGCATGATGGAGGTTTCGGTCCTCGATTTGGTACGATCATCAATTCCATACTCCAAGGTTGGCACTAACAAGAAGTAGCTCAACACAAAGCTTGACAAGAACGACGACCATCATTTATTGCGGCTTAAAGACACTTTCATTCATCGCCAACATCTTTGCTTGGTTTTTGAGCTCCTTAGCGTCAATCTTTACGAGCTTATCAAGCAGAACCAGTTTAGAGGACTCAGCACTACTTTGGTTCGCGTGTTTGCTCAACAGCTTCTCAACGGTCTCGCACTGCTTAATAAGGCTCGTCTGATACATTGCGATTTGAAGCCTGAGAACATTCTTCTCAAGAATCTCGAAAGTCCCATCATCAAGATTATTGATTTCGGTTCAGCCTGCGACGAGCGACAAACAGTGTATACTTATATCCAATCTCGATTTTACAGATCTCCCGAGGTTTTACTTGGTCTCCCCTACTCTTCGGCCATCGATATGTGGTCCCTTGGATGCATTGTGGTGGAGCTGTTCCTGGGACTTCCCTTGTTCCCAGGATCTTCTGAGTATAACCAGGTCTCGCGAATCGTTGAAATGCTAGGCAACCCCCCGAACTGGATGATCGAAATGGGCAAGCAGGCGGGCGACTTTTTCGAAAAGCGACAAGATGAGTTCGGAAGACGGACATACCAGCTCAAACCCATGGAACAATATGCCCGAGAACGTGGCACCAAAGAACAGCCTAGCAAGAAGTACTTCCAGGCCAACACCCTTCCCGAGATTATCAAGTCCTACCCCATGCCTAGGAAGAACATGAAGCAGAGTGAGATAGATAGAGGTAAGACCAGAACTGGCAGTAATGTCATGTGCACTCGTGCTAACGGTGACAGAAATGAACAACCGCATCGCGTTCATTGACTTTGTCCGCGGCCTTCTTACAATCAACCCTCTCGAGAGGTGGTCTCCCCAGCAAGCCAAGCTTCATCCGTTCATCACACAACAGAAGTTCACTGGACCTTTTATACCACCCATGAACCTCAAGTCTAGCTCGCTGAATAGGTCTCCAGCACCTGGCACCCAGCAACAGCAACAGGCCGAGGCACTTAGCAAGCAGCGGGCTCAAGCGGCGGCAGCTCAACATCAGGCCCAACACCAAGCACAACAGGCTGCTTCAGCTGCTCCCACCCCTTATGCCAACCAGTACGCGCCTCAAGGTCATGCGCAACCGCAGATGTACGGCAACAACTCAATGTATTCTCCCGGAGGCAACCACGCCAACATGCCATCGGCGTACGGCCAGCAACAACAACAACATGGGCAGTATGGACAAATAGTCATGCCCCAACCGCCTCAGCAGATGCCTCAGGGGCAATATGCACAAATGCCCCAACCCAACATGTATCAGCATCAACAAGGTGGTATGAGGCCAGCACGCCAACGGGCTTCAACCATGGAGCAGCAACAGAGCGGTATCCCCGCTGCCATCCAACGAGTAGCGAGCCATCTCGACCCCAGTCAGCCGATTCGTTTACAGCCTAGCCCGGCGTATTACCCACCCACTGGAGAAAGCATGGCGTCTGGCAGCATCGATAACCGCACGGCAGCAGGTCGAAGAGGTAGCCGCGTGCAGCAGGGTGGTCGAGGCAACAGGGACTTCATACGCAACTTGGAGGAGCGCACTCTGGAAGAAGGTTTTATGGGAAACCAGAACACCTGGCATTGAAGTGGCCTAACCTAACGAGGGACCAGATGTCCGCGCCAATCTGTGATACGAGCGACTTCACTCGATAAATGAAGCCCTGCCGCCGAAGTCTCCGCGTCATAGCGTGCAATAGGTCGGAATTCATGGTTGGTAACGAAGCAAAACTCCATGGTGGTTCTAATGTACTAGGAGTCCGTCCTCCTCCCTTCGAAACCCAAGCGCCAACGAAGCAAGAGACGCCCCATGCCATATGTGCGTGCTCGGAATTGTCCAGTCGACTTGGTCGGAATTGGTTAAGAGGAGGCGTGGCTCCAGTTCATGGTCAGGAAAAGGGAACTTCAGCGTCAAGGTCTCAATGAACTCGAAGCAATGATATTCAGACTCGATTGCAATGCTCCAAGCATTTATCACAGGAATAGGTTGAGCCAGATTGCACTGATCCATGATGAAAGGGGTGGTTATTTGTTTACAGAATTTCTTTGTCTCGACACGATGAGGCACGCCTCAGAAACGGCCGCGGAAGTTATGAGTTTACTCTCGGGGCGGCCTTATTTTTCTCTCTCGTTATTTTTCCTGTCGTCAGTATAGCACTTGGAGGGGCGGGGTTACTGGTCAGGAATTCAATATGGTACAGAGTTGCCAAATCTCGGCTGGATGTTATTCATGCCTAGTGTAGCCTGGCTGTAGATATTGTTATGCTTGTCTCGACTTGTTGGTGTATGATGACGGACGGGACCGCGCTTGGTATATCATGGGGTAAGGCTTTTGGGTTACAATTCCCATCTTGTAGTTGTATTGGTATCATTTGGGTGTGGGCGGCTTCAAAGGGGTCATTTCTGGGCGGACGAATCGAGGTATAAAATCATGAATTACCATTGATCAATGCGAATGGTTCTCCATCCTCAGGTGATACCGTTGTCGGGAGCTCAGACAGTGAGCCGCTTCCACATGGCCGTAGCAGGTTCCCATTTTTAGGGGTACCCGAAATGTAATCAGAGAGAAAAGATGATTAGCTTTAATGGCCCATTTTGGACGTGTGAACCCCGAACGCCCAGTACAAAAGTTCGTACACCCACTGCTCCCATTGTTGTGGTTCACCGTGAAAATGCGCGGCTTCTTCAATGCTGACAAGTACCTCCCAGTCTGTTATCTAGAAACCATTGCCCAAAAAGTTTGCGAAGTAATCGTCAAATGCGATTAAGGAAAAACAAGAAACAGGCGGTATTTCATCATCGCCCGGCGCGACCTCTTTGACCACCTCGACCTCGTCGGTTGCCGCCCACGATTTTATCGCTGTACAGCTGATTGTTCCTTGATGTGCCGTTTGTGGTGGTTGTGTCCATTAAATCAGGGAAACCCAAGGAGCCATCAACAATGTTGTCGTTGGCGTTGGGTTTGTTTCCGCGGGTGCCACGGGGACCGCTTGGGGCGTTTCTTGGCGCATTGCTGGACGTAATCGCATTGCTTGAAGGGGCTCCGAGCTTAGGGTAGACCTTGATGATTCTACCATCAGCCTGTAGGTTTTTAGCAAGAGTTCTTAATGGAAATTGGTCCCGGTGGACTCACGGTCTTATCATTGAAGGTCTCAATTACTCGCTCACTACCCTCGCGCGATGCAAAGGCTAGCTCGAAGAGGAGAAATGGGGTTGACTTGACAATGCGACAGCTCAGAATCTCGCCTCCGATGGGAGTCATAGCGCTCTCGATATCAGCGGCTGTGGTGCCGGGGGCAAAGTTTTGTGCCATAATAGTGAAGGGGCCTGCGAGACCCCGAATTGTCATCCCCATGCCACTGCCAGCGCCACCCTTGCCTTTCACGATGTTGACTTGTTGTGGCGCGTCGCTAGAAGTGTCCATGCGATCCACGGCAGCGGAGAGACGAGCAGCGCGGCGGTTGTTGGCTCTCTTATGAGCAGCATTGGGAGCTGAGATGCGGGAGCTTAGGTCTCCTGAGACGGAGTGATGCAGATCGTGTGTCCATTCTCCGTTGACATTGCCAGGTGCGGGCTGGGTCGAGCGGGTGCCGATGGTGGAAGTTCGCTGCTGTACATGTTGGCTTCAACTAATTGCTTCCTGTCTTTTGCTGTAGCTACCTTCTTAACGCCGACACGGCTTGCTAGTGATTGGCCGGGGGCGGACTTGAGTTTGGAGGGTGCGCTTTGGCGACGATTCTTTGAGAAGATGCGATCGGCGAGGGCTTCGTTCTTCTTTCGCTCACGCCCTGGAAGACGATGTTAGGGAAGGACATGAGGGACTTGGGAACATTGATTTTTGCTTACCCTCGTTGATGATCTTTTCGAAATCTGTAGCAACCTTGGCCATGATGGAGGCGGTATGAAGGAAAATCGGTGAACCGCAGAAATGGATGAGTATAGTAAGATGGAAGGACAAGGGATGACTGATGATACTTGGACGGTCAAACAATTCGCTTGTTTTGTCTTGTCCCTCCTTATAAAGGTTAAAAGAAAAGAAACGTTGACTAGACTGAGCCACGACCGCGAAGCGCGTCTCCAATTAGAAATGGGAGAGGGTTATTAGTGACCTGCAGGGGTAGGGAGGGGGTGGTTCTAGGTATGGCATTTGGTACCTCGAGCGCGGCAAAGTCAAGGTAAGCGCATCTCATGCAAGGCCCCTCGTTCAGCTGATAAGATAAGAGTCTTTTTTTCTAGTACCTAGGTGCTTCACCTCTAATTTTGGGTCTATCTGGAATTTCGTGATCAACCTAAATAGGCACCTGTAATCAAGCAACAACTCTCACATGGCTGATAGGTTATTGCACGGAGGCGCGTGCCTTCGGAGAGCTCTGCATTTCGCGCCGCGCAAGAGACTAGAGATTCGGCCTGTTTCTGCTTTTCAACCCCGTTCGTTTCAGCTCTCACAGCGCATATTCAACTCTACGGCGACACCGTCTACCGAAGAGACGACTACAGCTCAAGACGCAAACTCTGTAGCTGATGCTATCACGAAGGATGCTCCAAAAAGCCTCGACGCCCCGGCTGACGAGGCAATATGGAAGAAGAAGGAAAACCTTAGAATGGAACGGGCAGCCAACAAGGAGTTACAATATCTGAACAATGACCCTTGGAAAGTTGCAGAATATGTCAGAAGAGCACTTGAGGCAAAGAAATTCGACCAAGCCCATCTTTTGGTTCAAAAGGGCAGTAAAGACATGCAATTGGTCGTGTCATGGAATTTCCTGTTGGACTATCTGCTCGGCCAGCAACAAGTCAAGGCAGCCATCAAGCTATTCAACGAGGTAGGCTTGAGATGCAGTCCTCACCCATGCTCTTATCTCATCTGTAATACTAACATCATATGAAGATGAAAAAGCGCGCTCAGTTCCCCAACGCGCAAACCTACACAACCCTGTTCCGTGGTCTCGCCAAGTCGAACCACCCTAAAACCGCCGTCTTTGAGGCTGTAAAGCACTACAACGCCCTTTTTAAGGACTCTCGCCTAGAACCAAACAGTACTCATCTGAATGCTGTGCTTAGCGTGTGCAGCCGAGCGGGAGACCTGGACTCCATGTTCTCCATCGTCGACACTCTCAACGAGTCAACTCGAGCTCCAACTTCCTACACCTATACCACCATTCTCAATGCCATACGATTCAACACGCTTGATGGCTTGGAAAAACTGACGCCTGAACAGAAGGAGTTCAATCTCAAAAAAGGTACTCAGCGCGCCAAAGCCATCTGGTCAGAAGTTATGAGTAAATGGAGGCAAGGACGTCTGATCATTGACGAGGAGCTTGTCTGCTCAATTGGTCGTATGATGATCATCTCAAGCGACACCAGTGAGAAGAATGAGGTTCTTGATCTCATTGAACAGACAATGAACATACCCAACTTGTCCAAAGTCAAAGAAATGTCAGCTGAGGAAGCTCGCAAGACAAATCCTCACAC
Source organism: Fusarium anthophilum (assembly GCA_013364935.1). NCBI lineage: Eukaryota > Fungi > Ascomycota > Sordariomycetes > Hypocreales > Nectriaceae > Fusarium > Fusarium anthophilum. Next base: position 34,767 of record JABEVY010000014.1, on the reverse strand, counting down.
CGGTCAAGTGGTTAAGAAGGATAAAAATGGTGTCTTTGTCAGTCCTGGGAACAATGCCTTGTCTCTAATATTGAAGGTTGTGTTGCAGACGAAGCTCAACAGCTTGGGCATCAAATACTGGAATTTCATTATTCGCGAATATAACCTCGAGCCTGACCGGGATTGCTGGTTGCGCCTCTTTAGCATTCTCAAGCAAGCTAAAGCAAGCAGCCATGCTACTGAGATTCTGGACATAATACCGGCGAGTATCACTGGACCAAACTTCTATCGCATAGCCTTTGAAACGTGTGTTCGTGATAACATCAACCCAAATGTCATCAAGAATGCCAACCGCGCGCTCGATAGCATGATGAATCACCTAGAGTTGCCCGACGCGCATCTCATGCGCCTGTACCTCAGCGTTTCTCAGTCTACGCACTATCACTTGCGTGCTCGTGCTAAGGAAGGGGACGTGGCTGGCGCCAAACGAGCCTATGGCGTTCAAATCACCGATGCGCTTGATCGTCTGTGGGTGCCCTACCGCAAACTGCACGATCACTACTTCAAACGAGTTAAAGCTGAGACCAAGGAACAAAAGAAGGTTCTTTACAATGATCAACGCGAGGTAATTGCTCTCGCACGCATCATGTATGGATCGTTCAACAAGGTCATTCAGCAGGAAATGCTCCCCGAGGAAGACCTCAAGAGAATACGCCCTGTCGGGGGGCGCATCAATCGCGAGATTCAGGCCTTTTATGCCAACCGGGAGGAAATAGAACCCAACTTGCGCAAGACGAAGGGTCGTGGCACAGCCGAGGAAGATATGTCTATGCACAATGAGGCCATGAATACGGCCAACTTTTGGGACACCACTCAAGCAGGAAAGCCCCGACCCCCAAAGCACACAGGCCGAGGGCAGTCGCATCGTGATAGTGGTCCAGGTGATGGCTATCGACGCGAGGAAAGCTCAAGGTCCGAATCACAGCCTCCAAGGCGTGCCCCCTACTCGTTCAAACCATACCTTACAGACAGCCAGCCGCCACCCAGAACGCGAACACCAGAAAAAGACCTGCGCCAGCGGAAAGACGGCACGCGGCCAGTGAGGCAACCCGACTATGTTGGCTATCGGGGCCCTCATCCTAGCTGGGATGCGATTCGTGACGACAGGAAGACCGACCGTCGCTTTGGCAGCCCGCGACGTTAAGGCTCCTGCATAGTGGAGTGTCGTGTTGCGCTTGGGTCTTTGAATAAGAGCTTTCAATGGGCAAGGCTCGTGTAAAAACAAACTGATGCATGTACGATTTAGACGTAAAAATGAGTGCAAAGGTGTACTGATACAGCATATGGCGGCGTTTTGTTGGGCGATGACATTTCTCTGCATGTACAATACATCATTTATACAATTGAAACCTTGGTCCTGTTGAATATTTGTCATATCACAAGCTTGAGCATAGAAGGTTGCTCTCATGACTATCCATTGTGCTCTATTTTAATCTCGGTTAAGAATAAGGAAACAAGATAGCCAGTCTCTGCTGCTAGTTGAATACATTCTATTCTACTCAGTATAGCCAGCTTTATAACTACTTGTTACGCCCATCTGACACAATAAAATACCATGGCAGCAATCAAGCCCCGCAACTTCACTTAAGTCCGAATTGAGACAACGAGTCAAGATAAAGATCCGAGGCCACGGTGGGATACATTGACCTGCTACCTTGGCTGGATGATCGATCTGAGAGCTGTGGTTGCGCACTCAGTGTTGATGAATCCGTGGCTGCCGATTGATCGCCTTCTTTGATAGCCAAGCAAGAACTCTCGGGTACATTTGTGGGTGGTTGAAACGTGATGGACGAGGCCCACCGCGATGGTGAGCACTGACCAGGCTCTTGCATGGGATAATCTTGCATTGATAGTAATTTATCCGAATTACCCTGAGTCCAGTTTGGCGGAATCTGTCCTCTTTGCGGGGGGCTATAGCCTCCAGATTTGTTAAAACTGCCCACAAGGGAGCCGACTAGTGTCGTAGGTGTCGTAGGAGCAACTAAATCGCAAGAGGACAAGGGCCTCCTGATGGATAGTGTCTTACGCCCTACATGCTGTAGTGTAAGTGCTGCCGAGGCCTTGGGACGAGTTGTGATGCGATCACTCTTAGTAGTGGAGCGCAGCGATTTATCTTCCAGACGCTTATCATCCGGTGCCGCTTCTATGCAAGCTCGTAAAGTAGGTGATCTTCCCAGGCTACAGCTAGACATGTCAGGAAGAGGATCTAGCTGAGGTGGACCTTTGTCGATGACTGGTGAAAGGCGCGCGAATTCAGAGTCCTGCAGGAACGGCTTGGATAATTCAGAGATATGAGTGTGTGACCCAGGCGGAAATAGTGTATGGTTACTTGAGGAACTCCCATTGCGAGTCCATCTCTCTCTGGAGTATTGAAATGCGCTGCTGAGATCTTCCGCTAAAATATAGTCAGGTACGCCGCAAGCGAGTACTTATTAGCCCACCCACCTGTGTTAAGGAGATGAGGAACTCCTGGAACCTCAGATACTGACAGTTTCTCGAAGTTCGTCGAAGAGGAAGCAGTCTTTCGTCGTTTCGGCTTCAACCAACGCGCAAGATGAGAATACGACGAATTCTGAGAATTTGATCTTTGACTTTTGCACCGTGTTGACGTATTCTCGCTAGGCCCACTAGAATTGGTTTCTTCAGATCTATCGAGACGAGTCCGGCGGCGATTCAGTGGCAGTCTCTAGCTGCTAATCTTGTTGTGAGGCTTGGCAAGCTCAGGGAGCGGAAGCGGAGGCTGAGGCTGAGGTCGGATCTTTTTCTTGAATCTCGCCTGCCAGGCACCAAAGATACTGTTGGGCATGATGTACGTAAGTAAGTAAAGTATGGATGGGATCGGATATAAATGGTTGACAAGACAAAGATGGTCAATCTTGACTGATGCGTGGTGACAAAGGCGGCCTAGGTACAAGGCAGGTAGGAAGACATCCACTGATAGAGAGTAGGTACCTAGGTAGGTACAGGAACAAGTTCAGAGTTTGTGTTACTTTGGGAAAGATCCTTTGACTGTGTGAGCTTACAATTAGTGCCATGGGTAGCTCTTGCGAAGAGCTTACAAGGAAATATTCGCAAGGAAGGAGCGAATTAATGGCCAGTGCATTATCACCACCACTAATTGCCTACTAACCTACAGAGTAGGTAGGTACGCATCAAGACTACCTGGGTAACCACAACGAATTTCTGGGAAGAGGATATCCTGAAATGGAAGCTCCGACCGGCACTTCATACCTAACATACAAGCTGAACTTATGGCTCTCCAATACATACATGGTCAGGCAGTCACTATGGGTGTGGTGTATCTGACTAAGTCGAGATATCGATAAACTGCCGTTCAATGTGGGCCATCCTCCGTTCCGGGTGAGTGGGGCCGCACCGGGACGGCCGCACCTTGTCGGGCAACAAATGGAGGGATCTCCTTGACACAATGATATTATCAGAAGGCTTGCTGAACGAAAGAATGATCTGGACCTGAGATTTTCACTTAACCTTTATCTAAATTATTTGAAGTAATGGCGCTACACTACGAGCACCTGATTTACCACCAACATCAATAAGGCATTGACTACAGCCGCTTAAACAAACGGATGTCCTAGTGGAATGGATGTCGTTTAGTGGTCATTCTGTCGTACTGGCTCTCAAATGCAGTCGTAAAGATGCAGCGGCTGCCTTGGTTGAAGCTCTGAAAGTCGCGTCGAGAGTAAAGTAATCATTTGATCCCGCATATATTCTACCTATGCAAGATACCAATACCAATTTATGCATCAACAAGTAAGTAATGTACTGTGTACTCCCCCTAGGCGGGCGGCGGGGTACTTAAAGATTATGCATCGCCTTAAGGTGCCTATGCCGTAGCGCCTATTGGCTGCTCTCGCGTCAGTCACTTAAATAGATGGCCCCTCCCTGGACGCGAGCCGAGACGTGGCTCAGGAGGGACAACGCGCTTTGACGCGTCTCCCTGACCACTTTTCTAAATGAGCCTGCACCTCAGCGCTGGTTACCGGGGGACCAACCCAATCCAAGTAGCACCTCCACCATCACCATCACCATCACCATCTCCATCTCCATTCCCGGTAACATCGTTTCCCTGCAATACAATCACGAACAACCTATAACCAAAAAGTGACATCCAGGCATATACTCACTCTCCTTCCATTCCCTCACTGACATGCCACCGGCCTAAACTCTGCTCCCGTCATGTCTCACAGAGCGCGGCTTGCTGAGCTCAAGGCTCTTCGAGAGTCCGGCAAGAAGGTCTTTGATACTTACAAAGTTGCCGATGTCGACAATCTATACGACGAAGTTGACGAGGATGGATATAAGAAGGTTGTTCGGGAACGATTAAATCAGGACGACTTTGTTGTCGACGACAATGGCGAGGGCTACGCAGATGATGGCCGCGAAGACTGGGATCGAGTACAAGCCTATGGCTCAGAAAGCGAAGAAGAGGCCACCGTCCGTGGCCGACCCAGTAAGACGAGTCAGTCTTCCTCCAGGACATGTTCAGGACAGCCCACATACTCACATGTCGTGTAGCGAAGAAGAATCGTCAGGAGGAGCAAGCCAAGCGAGCCGCCAATGACAAAGATATCAGTGAATACTTCAAGGGCGCCAACAGGGCCCAGCCAAAACCAAAGGTACGTATTCCGTTTACAACATCGTGGGACGACCCAACTAAGTTAAATTTCTCTATCTAGGTCGTCAAGACAAAGGAGGACGACGACTTCCTTTCAAACCTCCTCGGTGAGGTCGACAACAACATTCCTGCCCCTGCCCCTCATACCTCGAGAGTCGAAAGGTCTGGCGGTCGTCGCAAGGCTAGGGCCCTTTCACCTGCTCCCGAGCCTGTGCCCAAAAAGACCAAGACCCACGATACCCGGCTACCGTCTCCTCTCCCTCAAGCCCCTGAAGATGACGATGGCTTCTTTCCCTCCGCCGACGATGACATCCTCGAGACTGCCGCCGATGTCCCCATGAGCGATCCTGCGCCCTCCTCTCCAGCCGCAAAGGTAGCGCAGAGAAAGGCACAGATTAAGCAGGAACCAAAGGAAGGCGACGACGACGACGAAGACATGATGGAGGTTGCGCATGCTGGAGCCATCGCCACAACCAGTGTCAATCTAGCAAGTTCAAGGCCGATTAAGAAAATTCAGAAAACAGAGTCCTATCCCACACCTGCCAGCTCCTCTCCTGTTAAGCCCAACGGCGCTCGAGTCGACTCAGCTTCATGGAATGCCCTCACAGAGAGGCTGAACGTCGTCACAAGTTCGCCTGCGGAAACAAAGTCAATAGGCAAAATCGACTACAAGGATGCGATCGAGGAAGACGGCAGTCTCAACTTCTTCTGGACAGACTACACTGAGGTCAACGGCAGTCTGTGTCTCTTTGGCAAAGTTCTCAACAAGAAGACGCGATCATACGTCAGCTGCTTTGTCAAAGTCGACAACATCCTGAGAAAGCTCTATTTCTTGCCGCGTCAACACCGCTTGCAAGATGGCGAAGAGGCAGGCGAAGAAGTCGAGATGATGAACGTGTATGACGAGATTGATACCATGATGACCAAGATGAATGTTGGCATGTACAAGATCAAGGCCTGCACCAGGAAATATGCCTTTGAGCTCCGTGATGTCCCCAAGGAAGCACAGTATATGAAACTTCTCTACCCATACAACAGTGAGTGGCCACATTTCTCCTGTAGGTCCCCCGAAGCAGCTAACAGGTATCCCAGAGCCTGAAGTCGACCCCAACAGACCCGGTGAGACATATTCTCACGTCTTTGGTAGTAACACCGCTCTTTTTGAGCAGTTCGTTCTCTGGAAGAATATCATGGGCCCATGCTGGCTGAAGATTGAGGATGCTGATTTTGACAAGCTCAAGAATGCTTCCCACTGCAAGCTTGAGGTTTTGGCCGATCACCCCAACATGGTTTCTGTTCTTAGCGAGTCTGACAACCTCGATGCGCCTCCCCTGACTCTTATGAGTGTCTCGTTACGGACTGCCTTTAACGAGAAGGATAACAAGCAAGAGATTCTGGCTATCAGCGCAAGAATCTACGAGAAGGTATCCCTCAGTGACACAACCCCTGCAGAAAAGCTGCCCTGTCGAACCTTTACGGTTATCCGGCCGCATGGCCAGGCGTTCCCCATGGGCTTTGATCACCTTGCGAAGAAAAGGAATCGTGGCTTGATTGTGCTGAAGAAGCAAGAAGCCGATATCCTCGCCTTCTTCTTGGCCCAGCTGGATGTTGCAGACCCAGATGTAATTCTTGGACACCAATTGGAGGGTGTAGACTACAGTGTGCTCCTCAATCGTCTGTATGAAAAAAAGATACCCGGATGGTCCAGGCTAGGTAGGCTTCGTCGCAGTCAGTGGCCATCGTCAATCGGCAAGACTGGCGGTAATGTTTTTGCCGAACGCCAGATCTTGTCAGGACGTCTGCTATGTGACCTGGCCAACGATGCTGGAAAGTCGGTTATGTTCAAGTGCCAGTCATGGAGCCTGACAGAGATGTGCAGTTTGTACCTCTCTGGAGATAACCGGCGCCGCGATTTTGACAATGAGGCTGCCCTGAAGACGTGGGCCAGGGAGAAGCAGGGACTTCTCGACTACATCACTCATATGGAGGCCGATACACACTACATTGCAGCCCTGGGCCTGGGTGTTCAGATGTTGCCACTGACCAAGGTTCTCACCAATCTGGCGGGTAACTCGTGGGCTCGAACTCTGACCGGCACGCGTGCAGAGCGGAACGAGTACATTTTGTTACACGAGTTCTACCGCAACAAGTACATCTGCCCCGATAAGCAGACTTTCCGCAGTCGCCAGCGTGCAGAAGAGGCACAGCGTGAAGAAGAGGCGGGTGAGGGGAAGAAGAAGGACAAGTACAAGGGTGGCTTGGTTTTCGAGCCAGAGAAAGGTCTATATGATAAGTTTGTGCTTGTCATGGACTTTAATTCTCTTTATCCCTCTATTATCCAGGAGTTCAACATCTGTTTTACAACTGTCGATAGACCAGCCACAGTAAGTTTGTCGAGAATTCTTGCTTGAACCTCAAGACTAATCAAGCCCACAGAACAGTGAAGAAGATGAAGTTCCCGAAGTTCCAATCAACCAGGATCAAGGTATCCTGCCTAGGCTCATTGCTACTCTCGTCAGTCGCCGTCGACAAGTCAAGAGCCTCATGAAGGACAAGAAGGCTACCCCAGAAGAGCTGGCCACATGGGACATCAAGCAGCTTGCCCTCAAGCTCACTGCCAACTCCATGTACGGGTGTTTGGGTTATACCAAGTCACGCTTCTACGCTCGACCTCTGGCTGTTTTGACAACCTTCAAGGGCCGAGAGATTCTCCGCAGCACCAAGGAGCTGGCCGAGAGCAACTCATTGCAGGTTATCTATGGTGATACCGATTCCGTCATGATCAATGCCAATGTGGATAATGTTGCCGATGCGTTCAAGGTTGGCAACGATTTCAAGAAAGCAGTCAACGAGCAGTACAAGCTGCTTGAGATCGATATTGACAACGTCTTTCGCCGTATCCTCCTTCAAGCAAAAAAGAAGTATGCTGCCATCAACCTTGTAGAGAAGGATGGGAAGTTCATCGAGAAGATGGAAGTCAAGGGTCTTGACATGAAGCGTCGAGAATACTGTGCTCTGTCCAAGGAGATCTCCCAACACCTTCTTAACGAGATTTTGTCGGGTGACGACACCGAAGTCTCAATCGCCCGAATCCATGAGTACTTGAGCGACATTGCTGGCAAGATGCGTGAGCAGACTATCCCTGTCCAGAAGTATATCATCCATACACAGCTTGGAAAAGCACCCAAGGACTATCCCGACTCAAACTCAATGCCTCAGGTCCAAGTCGCTCTTCGTGAAATGGCCAAAGGCAAGACAGTTCGCAAGGGAGATGTTATCGCCTATGTGATTACGGGCGACAGCAAGAGCTCCGAGCCTGCTCCCAAACGAGCCTACACCCCTGGTGATCTCAAGGCAGACCCTACTCTACTACCTGACGTCGAGTGGTATATTGGCAAGCAGATCTTCCCCCCTGTCGAGCGTCTCTGTGCCAATATTGTAGGAACATCAACCTCACAACTAGCAGAGCACCTTGGTCTTGATATCAAGCGCTACAGCTCATTCCAGACTCAGCAGAACAGCTCAAGCAACGACCTTGAGATCCACCCCTTGGACTCTCAGATTCCAGATGAGGTCCGCTTCGGTGACTGTGCTCGCCTCTCTTTGCGTTGCCGCAAGTGCAAAAGCTCGTCCGTGTTCGAGGGCCTGGCTACGTCCCCCGATCATGTGTCCCAATCCGGTGTCATGTGCGGCTCGTGTGGCAGTTCCATCTCGACGCTCTCTGCCGTGGCCCAGATGGAGCACGCCATCCGCACTCAGACAAGTCGGTACTACGAGGGCTGGCTGGTCTGTGATGATAGCCAGTGCGGCAATCGAACACGGCAAATGAGTGTTTATGGTTCTCGCTGCCTTGGCTCTAAGGGACTTGCCCGAGATTGTCTTGGTCGAATGCGTTACGAATACACAGAAAAGGCTATCTACACTCAGCTTCTCTACTTCGCCAGCCTGTGGGATGTCGACAAGGCCAAGGCCAAGGCCACAAGCACTGAGATGTCCAGGCAAGATCGAGAGAATATCCTCGCATTGGCTGAACATAACCGTGTGCGCTTCGGAAACGTGAAGGGTATTGTTGACAAGTATCTCGATAAGTGTGGTCGGCAATGGGTAGCCATGGATACTCTGTTCACAAAGCTGGGCTTCAAGCCAATGGCCTGAGTTGGTTAGGGGGGAGTGGAAGGACATCTATGGGTCATGTGCATTTGGGTCAGTGGCGTTCTGAGGATTAAATATTTACACGGCTTGGGTTTGTTGAGGATTAACAAAGAGGACAACAGCTTCCTTCACATGCCAGTAATGAATGGTTGGTTCTGGCATACACAAGAGTAAGCGAGCCTTTGGTGGTGTTGGGGAGTTTGATGAGAGTGCTCTAGTACCAAGTTACAGTATTTGAACAATAAGATAGTTTACCTATGCTTGCTCGTTCTCAAGACATCTATCTTCCTTATGTCCAACATTCACTTGATCACTATCCGCAAGTAAGAGGCAGTAAAGTTTGAACATATATGTAAATTGTCCCTGCCAATGGCCCATGCTTCTTCGAAATTAGATGATATACACCAAAGCATCATCAAGACCCTTTCATTAAAGCTCGACCAGGCTGAGCGCCTCTATACATTACACACCAAGTGACAGAGCCGCTGGCGAGCGGTCATGTTCTCCTTCTTGGTAAGACAATGCATATGCTCATGAGGCTAAGTCAAGAGAGCCTGAGTCGTCGTCATCAATCATGGTCTTGTTTGAGAAACCTGTCCTAACCCATCGTGCCGTGATGTAATTCGTCAGCGTTAAGTGAAGTAGCAACATCTAAAGCCAGCAAAGGGGCGAAAGCATGGCGAGAGGCTGTCCACGTATAACGAACGAAAGGCCAGAGAGGAAGAATGCACCGAGAAAACCATTTCATTCCTTATCGTTCCATTCCATTTCGTTCCATTCCCCTTTCGCGTTCTGCCTCGTTGAGTCCGAAATAAAATTCAACCGCAAATGCCCTGAACACCACCTCCGCCATCCACCCCGAGTCGTACGTATGTATATGACGGTTGCGACGTGATCATCGTGACGCTTTTTTACCATCATTACCTCCCCCTTTTCGTGCGTGACCTCTCATGGAGATAAAACAGCCAGAAGTATGCTGGCCAACGACAACGATAGGGCCACCCCCAACCCTTGAACCGGAAATCCTCCACAACATTAAAGCACTGAAACACACTCGAAGCATGATCAGAAAAGGGGCTGAGGTAGGTGGTAATGAGCACAATGGTGAAGGAAATCCCTAGTCCGATGTAGGGGTCACCTCTCACGCTGAGAGGAATCGTGTCCGTCTATCTATGGGCAAGGTATCATGAGTTCTGGAAAAAGAAAATGTGCTCAACTTTTGTGACACGTCTGATAAATAAGTTATAAAAAAAAAGGCCTGTAAATGCAAGAAAACACAGCACCGCCTAGTCTATTCTGCCGAAATGCAAGACACCGAAGGAAGAAGAATACTTTTACTCGCTCTCTTTCTTATCACTGTCAGGGACAGCCTTCGACATCGCGGGGGAGGCAGAAGTAGACGGGGGCGAAGCCGGGTGGTCATTCTCCATGTTGGCAAGGAGGCTAAATACTTGTCAGCAACTCAAATTCGAATGTACAAGGCACCAGTCAAACATACCTGAATGCATTGGAGTGAGAGGTGTTCTCGCGGGTAGGAGGAGTGCCAGTTCGTGAAGAAGTAGCAGAATCCTCACCGCGAGGACCAAGGTAGCCGCCGGGACCCATGCGTCTTCCGCTGTTACTACGAGAAGAGAGCATGGAAGCAGGGCCAAGGGAAATGTTGCCGCTTGAGGTTCGGTTGGCAGAGCCCTTCAGGCGGCGCAGGTCGTCCATTCCGACCTGATTGCTGGTTTGTTGTGCGTAACCGGCCGAGAAGTTGCGAGCGTCGCCTCGTCCGACGGGAGGGCGACCGCCACCTCGCTGATTAGTGCGAGCAGCCTCCTGAGCTTTGGCAGCCTGAGCAGCCTCAGCCTCAGCTCGGACTTCATCGAGGGTCTTTGGCCCCTTGTTGGTCTCCTTAGAGTGCCATCCGGCCTTGCGCAGGTCCATAACGTCCAGGAGCATAAACTTGAGTCGGCTGGGAAGCTCGGGAAGATCCATCATGGTCTGGATACGCTGGAAGTAAGCGTCCATCATGGGTCGACCCTTCTCAGTGCTGTCGAGGTTGCCACCAATAGTCCTGAGCAGCTTGCTAAGCGACTCAACTTCAGCCTCGTCAGGTACTCCCTTATAGTCGACGAGTTTGTGCACACACTCGTGCATGATACGCTCTGTAAGCATGCCGAGCTTGTAAAGTTCACCAATGAACTGGACTAGACCAAGACCACGTCGCTTGGCAGCAGCGGCAGCATAATACTCATCGGACAAGAGAGCAGCCTCAGCAGTCTTCTTACCCGCAGCTTCTTCTTCCTCATCAGGCTTGTCAGGCAGGTTAACGGTCCAACCGCGCTCAAACTCCTCCTGACATCTGTTGAGAAGGTACTTGCGGAACAAGTTACCACCGCTGACGACGTTACCATTCTTGTCTTTGATACGCTCATCACGGACATCGGGGCTCATAGTCTCGAGCATACGCTTGCAGAACTTGGCATACATAGAAGCCCAATGGGCCTCATCAGTGGCCTTCTCAAAGGTGAGCTGGATGACTTGGCGAAGTGTACGCCCGTCGGACTCATCCTTGGACTGAGATGCAATGAGCAGGATCTGGTCTGCAATTCTGTCGAACTTCTCGGGTGTCATCTTGTTGAGTGCCGCCTTGACCTTTCTTTGAACCATATCAGGCTCAAGATGGCCAGAGGGATTGGCGGCGGCTGGATTGGCACTCTTGCCAATACTTGTAGGCTTCCAACCATTGGCGGTCTGGGCAATGGGCTTAAGCTCCTGGCCAGCAGTCAAAGGCATGGTCTTAGCAGCCTGAGCCTCCCTGACGCCTTCGCCACGCTGGCTGCCGCCGCCACGACGACGAGACCCACGGGGAGAGTTAGGAAGTTGAGAGGGGCCACGGGAGGAGCCGCCTGTAGGGAAATTGCTGGGACCACGGCCCATTGAACCAATACCAGGTCGCTGCTGGTTGGAAAGGGCGAAACGGAGTTCAGAAGTACTGTTACTGGGGAGAGGTCGAGAAGTGGTAGGGGCGTTGAAGCTACCCATGGGAAATCCACTGCCAATACCTGAGCTGGGGCCACGAGAGCCTCGGCCAGAGCCGCCAGGAGTGTTGGTTCTGGAACGGTCATCGCCAATAAGAGACTTGACCTGCTGGCCGAATTCGAGAGAAGGCTGCTCAGTAAAGACCTTTTGGAACTGCAATAAGAAGTTGGCATCATACTTGAATGTCTTGCCCTTCTTCTGGACCGCTGCATTAAGAGCGGGGTTGGGCGACTTGATGCCAGCAGGGTAGATATCTTGCTCAATAACCTTCAGGAAACGAGCAGACTTGAGCGATTGCAGAGCGGCACTAGGTTGAGCAGGCTCAACAGGCTTAGTGTTGAGAGGGGCCAAGTTGAGAGCAGCAGGCTTCGCACCGCGCTTCTCGTGCTTAGGCGCAGAGTCAGCAGGCTTATCGCCTCCAATCTTCATGCCAGCAAGCTTGTCGGTAACAGACTCGACCTTGGTAGGCTCAGTGTCCTTGCCGCTTCGAGCCTGGGAGAGGAGTTCGGCGACTGAAGGAGCAGATGAGCCGGCCTGTTGGCGTCGCTTCTCCTTCTCCTCCTCGAGACGCTCCATCTCGCGCTCTTGTTCTCGAAGTTTTCGGTCTTCCTCCGCAGCGTTCTTAACACGGTCCTTTTCGGCTTGTTCCTTGGCAATGGCCTTCTGAGCCTCGGCCTTCTTACGATGCTCTTCCTCAGCTTTCTCACGGCGAGCATCCTCCTCCTCCATCTCACGGATCATACGCTCTATCTCTTCCTCCTCAGTTTCCTCCGTCTTAGCAGGCTCAGCAGGCTTCTCAGCCTCCTTCTTGGGCTCCTCAATCTTGGGAGTGGCTTCAGGGGCCTTGACCTCGGGCTCGGGCTTGCTTTCAGGCTCAGCCTTAGTAGAGGGTGCAGGCTCGGCCTTGGTCTCGGTGAGCTTGACCTCAGATTGCTCAGCAGGCTTGTCTTCGGTCTTAGCTGTAGGCTCAACGGGCTTTGGCTTCTCCTCCTTGGGCGGCGCCTGCGTGGCTTGTTTGATCTTCTCTTTAAGCTCATCCTGGATCTGCTTGGCAGTCTTGGTGGCAGTATGACTATCTGTGCGGCCGTGAGATGGGGTAGATGGCTTTGGAGGGGGAGTAGATGAAGCAATCACGGGAGGGGTCTTGGATTGCTGGATGCTGGGAGCGGGAGATGATGGAGTTTTGAAGGACGAGGTGTCAATGACTTCACCGGCAGCGTTCTTGATCTGGATAGCGGCGCTCTTCTTAGGCACCTTGACGAAGCTGTTTGCGGTGGGCTTCAATGACGAGTTCTGAGGCTGGGGAGTAGATGATACAACGACCGGAGCATTTGGCTGGCTGGCGCTCGGTGGCCTCTCAGGCTGAGAAGGTGTTCGTGACATGTTGTGACCATGCTGTGTGTAGGGAGTGACATAATTCTGTCCGTAACTAGGGGAGTTAGCCTGGGGAGGAACAGCCATATACGGCATATTGGCATAATTGTATTGCATCGACAGTGGGCGTCCGAAACCATCCACCTGCGGGGGAGGATAACCGTAGTTCTGTTTTTTTTTTAAAGTTAGCATGTATTCAAAGAAGCCACTTCCTGGTGACAAGTCGAGAGATGGAGTTGGTTCATTCAAGGACAGGGGTTGAAAAGTTTTCTTGGGGTAGCTGAATGACGTTACACGCGAGCTGCTGGTATCTGGTTCTCGCCATGGTTGATCTAAACGTTTACTGAAACGCCGAGGTTGGTAGAACTCGTTCCCATGCAGATCTCGTGACGACTCTTGTGGGTGATTGACCTGGACCGACTTTTCCAGGTCGCCGCCACGCTTCCCCTTGTTCTTTTTGCTGTTTTTCGAGAAAGGCTTATCAACTTGGGAAAGGGGGTACTGTACTTGTTGGTGCTGTTGAGGCATGGGAGGTTGGTAATGGTATTGAGGCGTCATGCCAGGCTGCATGGTGGCAGGCTGCATGTTAGGTGTGCCCGGAAGCGAGGGGACGAGAGCCGGGCTTCGAGCAGGCTGAGGAGAGTTCGGGTACTGAAGGTTGCGACCCTGAGGCTGGAAAGCTGGAGGCATGCCACGACCCTGACCAGGCCCGTTACGGAACTGGTTGGTGGGAGGGAACCCCATTTGCGAGCTGTAGTTGCCGCCATGGGGATTGTATCCGCGGCCACGACCGCCCTGGGGCTGGAAGTTACCTCGACCAGCGCCGTCACCTTGCGCCGAGTGGCCAGATTCACGTCGGAAGTGAGCTCCAGGCTGTGCATTGGGGTTCGTTGGAGTAGAGCCCTGCCTCATGTGGCGCTAGAGAGTAAGTCAGTGATGAGTTCGAGGGTAGTTGTTTGACAGACGAATCTGAAAGAACCTACTTCGCCATCGCTACCGAGGCTGCCAAATGTCATTGTATTGCCTCCTGCCTGTTGGAGACCAGAAGGAGGTCGACCACCACTGGCTGAAGGCTGAGGAATAGGTGAAGGTGAGTGAGCAGGAGAGGGAACTCGGGCATTTCCACCACCAGGAATAGGAATGGGCGCAGCACTGGAGGTCTGAGGAGTGCTGTTAGTCATTGCAGGAGAGTCGTAACCGAATTGGATGCCAGGCTTGCCAGCAGTGACGGGACCACCGTTGGCGACAAAACTGTTCGGACCGTTGGCAGCCATGGTGACGGAGCTCTTGCGAGAATGATCGGGACCGTTGAGGTTAGCGCTGCTGCGAGTGACAGCAGGGACAGCGGGGGTGACGGCGGGTTTGCCGTTCACAGGAGACGATGAGGCGTCTTTCGCATTCTGCGAAGAAGACGAAACTCCAACCACCGCGGGAGGGTGGGATCCAGTTGCGACTATAGGGGCCTGGGCTGACTTCTTAGGCGCACCTGCAGCAGAGGCATACGAAGAAGCCGTAGTCGCGGGGGTGTTGTTCGCCTGGATGGGATTCTGCTGGTTGGCAGGCGACGTCATATGGGGAGTTCGGTGCCGTTCGCGATGTGAGATTGCGGTGGTGTTGGGATTTTTTTTTTTTGTGGGCGTCGAGGGAGAAAGCGGGATAGATGCCGCCGGGTGCCGGGTAGGGAATTGTTCGAAGCTGCAGCGGGGCAACAAGAATCGACGACGACGAGAGACGCACAAGTCGTTTCCTTTTTTTAAAAATAAAATAAACGAAACACCACGATCTCTGGCGGAGAGATCTCGTAGAAAGAAACGACGGTAAGTCCGATGGGCGGCTCGAGAGGTCGAGATAGGCCGAATCGAATCGATCGATCACAGGAGAGCGAACAAGGAGTGCAGTCGTACCAATGAAGGCGATCGTAGAGACAAGACGGGTCAAGCTACGTACGATCCTGCGCGGCAGCGACAGAAGAAGAAACGGAGGGGAGAGGGTCGCTGTGATGGTCTTAACACACACAGGACGTGGTTCCAAAGCAGAAGCAAATGGAAATGGGTCGGGTTAGAATATTTTCCACCGGACCAAGAAGGTTGAGTTGGTGAGGATTCAGAAAAAGCCGGCAAAAAAATTTGGGCAGCAGGATATGATAAGGACAGATGGGAAGGGGCGAGGGAACAGGGCTTTCTCCGGCAAGACTATTTAAGATTTAGGCACTGTGCTCGTAAGCCATGAAGCAATGGTGGGCAATGCCCCTCGGGGCAGTGACTCACCTGTAACCCACAACGACAGAGCCGTTAGGGGTTCTGATGAAGAGAGCTTTTCAGGGAGTCTATACAGTGTCAATCACTGCCAAGAATGTGTTCAACACTGTCACTCCCACGGTTTTTTTCTTCTTCTTTCTTCTACCTTTAGGCACAGCCCAAGCCCAAGCCAAACATCCAGTCTCCAGTTGGTTGGTTAACCCGGCTTGACCTCCAGCTAAGAAAAGACGCCGCATATTTAATTTCTCCATCCATTCGCCCACAAAGAGCACTACGTCAATCCCGTCCCCGCGGGCGAGGGCACGCTAGTCAAGGCGATAAACGGAGTCTATCCGTAAATCTGGCTTGATAGTTCGAGACATAACCACTGTACTTCGAATGAGCACGAGAGGCATGAAAACATACGCCTCATTCAAGTAATGAAAAGTTTTATGATACTTTGGCATAGATTCGTCGGCCCTATAGGCTGGCTTACTTCATCACCTTACTTTTACGTTAGAAGTTCACGAAGGAGGGTGTTATTGAGAATTTGAGTATCAAGGTGGGAATCCGACTTCACCTCACAAACACATACAACAGATTCAGAGACGCCCAGGCTGTCTTCGTTGGACACATGTCAACTTCGTCAAGTAACTTCACTCTCATGTGGCAGGGAGTACTTAGCTTAGATGGCTGTATGTATATTCAGTCTGCCTAGCATGACATGCATACACGAGAGTAGTTGGACTCAATGAAGCTAACCTACCTGTAATCTAAACACGACATCAGGCAAAGGAGGCAGAGTTCTTAGGTTTCAGTTGGTTCAGCAATACATGTATGCTATGCCCTCAGCATTGTACTTGTAAAGCACTCGCTGGGCTTATTGACATTGATTCCACGATGATCATTTAGAACCCCAAGCGACGCAACACAAACTAGCAAGGACATAGATAGGCGGGCCCTCAGTCCGATGAGCCGGCTTGTCTGTGCTCATCTCCAAGGCGATCCGCAGGTGATGAGTTCAGTACGATTGCTACAGCCTTTTGGATGCGCGCACTGAAGGCCATTGTGCAAAGGAACAGGGAGTAAGCAGTGGATGTCAAGATTGTTAGGGCAAACGGCAATTCCGAAATGGTCGTCCAAACATGCGATTTCTACGCTTCATGCCCAACCCTCCCCATTGATGGCTGAATAACAATGAATCGCCCATAAAGGAATGGGGTGATGAGCGACACTGGTGTGAGAGCGCATGGGCCAGACGTGGGCCTCTGCTGTAGAGATAAATAGGTAGGTACCTGGACAAGGGCATGTCGGGAGTGGTAAAGGAGGATATTGGCTATTTCGGGGCATCTGACTGTTAACTTATCAGGGGCAATAACACCAAAGGGAGTCAGTTCTGTGTTCTTCCTAGGTATTTGGACCAAGGTTGTAAGGGTAACAATGCTCAAACTGGTAGTTAACTGGTAATGGATATCAAGCAGTCAATCTAACTTGAACAACATACCTCCCTATGCATAACCTGATTCGTTCTCACGAAATGGCTGACTGGACTGACTCACTCACTCACTGATCTGTCGGCTTGCGGCTCAGCCAACAACAAACTACCCTTGGAGGAGCAAGAAAACATCAGGCCTTTAGATGGGATATCAAAATAAACTCAGCAAAGGGTATCCTAAATTTACACAAATTGCCTAAATCTTTTTGTCATTTAGGATCAAGATCCTGAGTTTTCTTTCCTCCCGTAGGTAGTAGATTAGTACCCAATACCAACTGAGCCAAACTTGGCTCAACCTCACCAGAGCAAGAATCCTACACGTACTAAGTCCGCAAGCTCCGGTCTAAGGTAGGCATCACTCTAGCAGGCTGCAGTATTTCGTCAACTCAGAAGGGAACCGAACCAGGCTCTCTCCCTCGTTGTGGATTGTTGGCAAACATGATCTGGTTTGCCTTTGATACCCCAAGTTCACTTACCGAGGTTTCTCATACCTACCCAAGTGATTCTGACAAGCAGCATCCAATTGCAAAAGGTCAGACGCACAGATATATACTAATATGTCTAGGTATCTACTTATATCAAACATGGTGTTTAGTCCACGGTCTAACAAATGATAGGAGCTTGATACCGTTGCTCTTAAAGCAGCTGCCTGTTCTTACTGCTAATAAGACTGATGTGAGAGTTTGCAAGAAAAGAGTCACAATACGTGACCAATAAAGACAATTGATATTAAATTATTCATCGGCTATTCCCTCTTTCGTAAGCAAATGCAACATGATCGTTGGCATTGTCGTCACGCAGACTAATATTCTTTCTACGCGTGGGAAGGTTGGTTGATACTATCATTTGCAACCAGTAACTAACTTCCTTCCCATAGCTAAGTATCACTTTGATTAGATGAGGTGTCCCATGTATTGCTGGCAGCCCTGATCTTACCTAGGTACTAAGGTTGTGGACGTGTCTCACCTTGTCACCTAATCCGTGTTGAACATGTCCCTGAATAGCCCTTCCCAAACCAAAAATATTCACAGTTTTTATTCTGCTTTACATTGATATATTGTTTGTTTATTTGTTTTTCCTATCTTGCCATCCCAAGACTTGCAATTCTGTCCTGGCGACTTATATTCTGTTCAACTTCGAACCACGTCAAATTTGAAGAATTTGACATTTCGATGCATGATGTAATGATGTGCATTGCACATGTGATCATCGAAATGTGTCAAGATAAAAAAGTATGTGTAGCCAAACTCTGACAGACTGTATTACTCGTTGCAGAACAACTTCAAATCTCCAAGTCGATCTAGCCAAGCAATTACTAGAAAGTCGGCAAGGGCGTATATATATATATATATATATAATAAACGATCAGAAACCTCCAACAAGTTCAATAGCCAGAAACCTCGGAAATAAACCCTTAGCCTTTTCGCACTTTTCTTCTTCTTTTCACTACTGGAGACTGTCGATCACCCGCTCTTTTCCCAACCCAATGGCGCTAGAGTTCAGCCGTTCTCAACGGTGGCAGCAAATAGTGAGTTTTAACTAAATGAGCACACGCCAATCGAGTCAAAACAGGAGCCAACGAGGTTCAGTCGGGGGCTCAAGGATATACGTCCAGATTCAGGGCCTCGGTTCTCATGCTACATGGGTCCTTGTAACAACAATTCGTCTTGTCTTGCGCCGTCCTAATAATACACAAGTGACTTTTCGATCAGTATCTCCCTCTACTCTCCTTCTCGAACTTCCAAGATGTCTGCCTCGACCTCCTCTTCTTCGTCATCTTCCTCGTCTTGATTGTTGCCATACCCCCCTTCCTCGCCTTCAGGCTCTTCCATGATTGTCTCAGGCAGTCCTCCCTGTTCTGCCTGAAGCTGCTTGATCTTTGTGTTGGTCATCTCAAAGACATATTGACCTAGGTGCTCTACGCCTTCCATTGCTACCTCGCCCTCCACAGCTCCTAGCTCCTGAGTGACCTCTCTCTGCGTAGGCCAGAGCTCTCCCGTCACCAGCATTAGCTTATCTGGTCTTTGGAGTAATATGTCAAATGCGGGTCGAAGCTCAGGGCATGCTTCAAAAACCTCGCGGCGGCCGAGAATGTACAAGCCAAGTCTTGCTCGAGATAGAGCTACTGTCATGCGTCGCACGTCACGTAAATAGCCCACGCGTGACGTTCGGGTAAGCGACAGAATGATATCTGGAGCAAACATTAGTTTGGAAGGTTGCTACAAAATGTACAACAATTCACTTACAATCGTTCTGCTCTCCCTGGTATTTGTCGACAGTAGCTACCGCCTTAGGCATACCAAAGACGGGGTTTCGGGCGCATCTATGTGAGAGCACATCCTTTACCAGGGCCCGTTGACCAGCGTAAGTTGTAAGAATAGTGATCTTTTCGGCAGGGTAACCCAGGAGGCGCATGTACTGGAAGATGGCCACTGCGTACTCGGCCTCACCGAGGTTCTGGATAAAGTGTGGCGTGGGTTCAGCCTCTCCCCGACCTTTGTAGTCAGGCACGTTGATAAACTGATAGTCAAACTTGAACCCGGCATTGGCCTTGACAAACTCAGCACTTGTCTGCACCTCGGGAAGGTTGCCAAGCTTGGGGTAGCGCCACTGGTAAAGACTTGCGATCGAACCACGAGCACGGCCCTGCTGGTCGAGGGTGACCATAGGAACCCCCAGTCTGACCAGTCTTGAGAATAGTGACTGCTCAAGGTTGGCGTAGTGACGGAATGCCAGACTTTGAATGACCGGTGAATTCTGAAAATGGTCTCCGCACAAAACAACCCTTTGTAGAGGCAATTTACCATTTCGAGGCTTCTGCATCGCGAGTGGCAAAAAGGTCTCGATCTCGGTCACTTGAGCAGCCTCCTCCATAACCACATTGTCGTAATGGAAACCAAGTGATGCGATCTCTCCTCTTCTGATAGCTGCATGCGTTGTCGTCATGGCGACAATGCGCGCCTCGCTGGTGAGCAGATAGTTTGCCTTGTCACGATCTCGTCGGAGGATCTCAAACGGAAGTGCATCAGCCAGCTCCGAGAAAACCTTGGAAATATGCCGGTAGCAGCCTTCTACAGCTTCGAGCACTTGCTCTTTACTACTGTCTGGGTGGAAGATAGGTTGCGGAGCATCTGAAAAGTACGAATGGAAGGGGAATGTTGCCACAATCTCAGCAGCTGTTGATTCCTCGGCGTAAGCGATCTGCTTGAACCTGTTCCATGCTGGAGCGACGTAGACATTATTGAAGTAACCTGCTGTCTCAGCTGAGTTCTCATGAGCTCCAGGGGCGCCAAGGCTAGTTGCTAGTTTCCTCACTTCCAGAAGATAGCGGTCTCGGTTTTCGAGGAACGACTCGACTCGGCCATGCTTACTGAAGTTTCCTTTCGTATCTAGATCCTCTTCGCCGTGTCCGAGACGCAATAAATGTCGCTCGTCGATATCGAGGGCGACGATCTTGGCAAACAGCTGGTTGAGTGCTTGGTTGCTATGAGCAAGAAGAAGCGTTTTCTGCTCAGGATAATTGTGGTAAATGTTGTTGATCACCTGTGTAGCAACATCCGTCTTTCCTGTACCGGGGGGTCCAACAATAACAGTGAGTCCAGGCTGGGTGCCCGAAGTAATAGCTTCAATCTGAGCGGGAGTGAACCGTACCGAGTTGAGCTTAGGGTTATCAACGGGATAAGGGCCGTTGTTGGGGGGTTTATAACTCGATACCTTCAGAGTCTCAATCTCGGCGATAAGTGCGGGATCGGCATCTCGGCGTCTTTTTTTGGAAGGCTTGTTACCTTGAGGCTCCTCTTGCTTCTCGACAGACTCTAGGACGTAGGGCGGCCCAAAGCTGCCAGAGACGTCGTCACCTGGGTCAATGATCTTACCAGGGAGACTTTCTGCTAGATGCTGCCAGTCAAGAAAAGTATCCCTAAAGTCGACCTTGCGCTCGCGGTTTGGCAAGTTCTTGTAATGCGCTCCAGCAGGATCCCCATAGCCGAGGAAGACCTCATGAAGCCATTCCGGCAGAGGAACATCTGACAGCACTAGGCTTCGAATGGATTCCAAGACGGGCTTGAAGTTGTTTTCCCTTCTTCCTCTTCTCAGCAGAAGGTTGACTTTGCCATAAACATCAGGCTTGCCAGCCGCCGCCCGCTCAGCATCTCTGCTATAAGCATGTGTGTCCAGCTTGAGTTGGATGCGGCGCTTAGTGTCAAGTTTTCCTGCGCCCTCTCGGACATGGCGGCCTTTATCGTCGGTGATTTGATGGATCTCGGCGGTTCGTACAGTTATCACACCCAGTCGTTCAGACTCTGACAAATTATCTCCTCCGCTGCTGATAGACTTTGCTAGTGTTGGCTCGACTGCAATGAGGAAAACAACATCGTCCTGTCGGAGAGAATCCCACTCTCTTCGGACTCCTTCACCCAAACGTCGAACGTCAAAGGAGACTTCAGCGCGTACCGTGGATGGTTTGTCATCCCCAATAAGCGGAGGGACAACCTCAAGGATGGCTGGCTTTGAGATCGGCATGGCCATCTTTGAGAAACCGGCAAAGTTTGTTTCATCTGATCCCTTGGCCTCTGGGCGTAAACGCCTCAAAGCAGTCTCAATATCCTTTCGGACTCCATAAAAGGACTCGCACCGATACAAAATAAGTGACCGCCACAGAAAGTCACCTATTGAAAGATATTGGAGGTTCAGTTTAGGAAGAGCCATCGGATGTGAGCCGTCATATGTTTCCGCCTGCTGGAAACTGTTATCGAATATTGTCTCCTCGGTTGGTGTCAGACTCATGTCTCGTGCCGCCTCTTGGAACGTCTTTCTGCGCTCAAAATTAGACAAGAGCACTTCAAGCAACAACTTGCGATCCATTGGTAGTTCCAAACTCTCGGGGTAGGCTATCCGGAAACCAAGTAGGGATACCAGGATCAGAAGTTCTTCATCTGTCAACGGTTCCAGTAATGCCTGCAGCTCATGCCTTTGGTTAATGGAACCATAGTTCGACAGAGCCAGTACCGTAAGCTTCTCTCTAAAATGTTTCAGAGCAATGCGTTGCAACTTGGCGAGTGACGCACAGTGTTTGTCGTACGCCTCTGTTATGCTATACTGGGCGCCTGTCTGGTCATTGATATCAAAGAACGTAAAGTGGGAAAGCAAAGCCTGAAGGTCGCGGAGAAGAGTGTTTTCCACATCATTCAACATCGGTGATAATCGCATGGCGGGAACAACATGAAGATCCTGAACCAAGGTATTGACATATCGTCTGGTTGGAAGCTGGCCCTGGAGATCGATAAGAAACTCAGTGAAACGCTCACAGTAGAGAACTTGGTCTTAAATAGGTTGTCAGCGGGATGTCGCAGAAGGTCAGGGCCGGCATATTTACTTACCCGCCTTTCTGTTCTCTGTATACAGCAGACTCAAAAAGTCGAGGAGAAGTGTATAAAGCCAAGATCGCTCGAACCGTAGTCGTGCCTTATTGGGCTCATCAGCGGCCTCATATCGCTTGTGCGCAGCCTTCCAGGTTTTTCGTAGATGAGGGAGTTGATCTAGGCTAGCTTCGCGCGATGAGTCGGTGGACAAGTTGTGCCAAATACCGATCGATACAAGAGGGGCACATTCTTTGCGGACGAGAGCGCAGTCGAGACTCTGGAAAGCATATATAAGGAAGCAGAGAAGTTGAGTCCGGAGCGTAACGGATAGTGTTCGATCGAGCATCATCGACAAGAGTCGGCGGAAGAGTGAGGAGAAATCGGCGGGTCGGTCCTCGAAGAGTGCTAACAAAAATTAGTTGTCGGTCTGACAGCAAGCCATAGGGACTCACTCCATGTCGCAAGATGCTCTCGATGTTTCACGTTTGCGATGAGCGCAATCAACAGGACGTGAAAGTTGGAAGCCTCCTCTGTGTATCCTGGCCATAGATAACTAGGGGAGTTGGGGTCAGTATTCAATGTCTAGGTAGTTACTCGTGTTTCTGGCAGCCATACCTCTCTAAAGTCTGCAGGCTCTCAAGAAGCAAAAGAGACTTGTACTGGAAGCCCTCGCGTTCAAGTACATCCCAGATACTTTGTTTGAGAACGTCGTTCTTCACCTTGGGCTTCGCTGGCTTCTTGCCAGCTTTCAACCAATGCTTTCGCGCCAGTTGGACGAATTGATGCTCCTCCTCCTCAACCTCGGCTGGGGTTGGCCGTCCATCGTTGACTTTTTCCTTTGGTTCGTTCTGCTTTTGCGCCTTGGCAGCACCGCTGCCCTTGAGTCGCTTCACTGTAGGCATTGTCGCACTATCGTGTCGTCATGAGCCTATTGAGTAGTTTGCGAAAGGTCGCTCATGGGATGAGGCTGCACAGCCAAGGAGTCGCGTGACCGATGATATTCGAAGGACGAAGCTGAACTTTTGGAGCTTGCACCTTGTACGTCTAAAAGTGACCTGCGCCTCTCAAACAAACCGTCTCCAGAATTTCCATCAGCCTCGCAGACCCACGCGACGCGCTGACTGGGTCCAGCCACATGCAAAGTAGCTCTAATGAACAGATACTTCGACGCTAACGTAATTTGGGTGATTTTGTAGGTTTTAGTCTGACTGTGTTACTTTAGCGTTGATTCCGCGACGTCTCAGCCTTCTCGCTTTAAACATCTAACTAAAGGTACCTTACCTACTCCAAGCGCAACAAAGAAAACAGAGCCTCCCTCTTTCTTGCTCATACCAACAAATCATTCCCAGCGTCTACGACATATCCTAGGAACTACCTTGCGATTCGGTTTTTGTACCATAGCGCATAAATACGACTATTAGTATCCTCCACTCAATGATAGCCTCAACGATCTTTCATCCACAACGACTACTCTAGTCGTGTATCATGGCAGCGCAAGAGATAGACAATCCAGCTGCACCGGCGATCGCAGCTTTCACGACTCTGCTAGAAGAATTTCTTTCCCAAGCAGAGACCGCCAAACCAACATCAGCGATTGAGCCAGCTTTGCGCAAGTCCGATTTCGACGACCTCTCAGGCCGAGTATCCAGAACCGCGGACGATGTTTCAAGCCCAGCTGCTGAAGGTGCTGCGTCAACGATCGACAAAGGACGACAGTTTGCTATAATAGAAACTGCGGCTCGTAACATATTCAGTCACCTCATTGTAAACCCCGACTCTCCCGTGCGATCCGCGCCTTGCGCTGACCAAAATAGGCGACAACCACCATCGATTCTCCCGACTATGTCAAGGTGTGGAACCTCCTCGACATCCTGTCGATTCTTTCTGACGATGGACAATGTGATCCCGCGCTCTTGTTCTGGCTAGCAGAGGAACTGCTGGACAGCCAAACCATAGCTGGCTGTCGTAAGATCTTTGATTTCCTCGAGTCGAGAAGAGAACGAATCACAGCAAACCATTTCAAGCAAAAGCAATTGATCATTCTTCGAACATGCAACGAATTGCTACGCCGACTATCTCGCGCAGAAGATACTGCTTTCTGCGGTCGCGTTTTCATCTTCATGTTCCAAAGCTTTCCTTTGGGCGACAAGAGTTCTGTGAACCTACGAGGCGAATACCATGTCGAGAATGTCACGACCTACGAGGTGACGCGGGCAGAGGACGAATCTAAGATGGCTGTGGATGAGCCAGAGGAGCAACTAAAGGAGCAAACAGGGTCAAAGTCCACACCCAAGTCAGCCGACGCCAAAAAGGCAGAAAAAGAGAGGCCCCTGTCGACAGACGAGCTTTATCCAATATTCTGGTCCCTTCAGGAATACTTCAGTCAGCCCAAAAAGCTTTTTGAGACTACTAATCTGTCGTCCTTCAAAGAGGGTTTAGCAGCCACAATGCAAGTCTTTCAAACAGTGCACAACGATTCAAGACGAAGCCTCAAACGAAAACGAGAGAGTGGAGAAGAAGATGAGAGTTCTAACACATTCAACCCCAAATATCTCACTAGTAAAGACTTATTCGACCTGGAGGTAATGTCTCATAGCTCATTCTGACTCGAGTTTAAGCTAACAACAATACAGATTAGTGATTTGTCTTTCCGTCGCCATATTCTTGTGCAAGCTCTCATCATCATGGATTTCCTCATCTCACTATCCACCCAAGCACGGGAGCGACTTGCGGAAGCTCTCCCCGCCAATGCCAGCGTAAATAAGGCTGTCATGTACAGTGATCAAGTCCTGAGTGACGAAGACGTAAGTATTTCAGGAACTACGACCACATCAGAGAGCGCTTCAGCTAACCCCTTTCCAGGCTGAATGGGCTAGTAACATGAAAAAGACTATTGCAGACTACCTCCGTCAGGGTGCTGATGGTCCATACTTTTATCGAATGGTAGAAACCGTGCTGGCTAGAGACAAGAACTGGGTTCGCTGGAAGATTGAAGGCTGTCACCCCATCAAGCGAGACCCAGTCTCGCCGGCGTCCTTTCTTGAGGCAAAGGCCAACGTTCAGAAAATGGCTACCAGCAAGCGGCTAAGGTCCGTCCCTATGGGCTCTGTCTCCTTGGACTTTCTCAGGGAGGAGGATGAAGAAGCAGCAATGAGCCGACTCAAAGCTAAGGAGCGCTATGAGCTACCAGAGCTCAACACATTCAAACGTAAAATTGCCGACGACGATTTTGAGATCGATATGCCAACAAACGGCCAAACCAAAGCCGCTGCTATTGCTGGCAAGGCCAGCAAGAGCTGGAGAGCACTAAGAATCGCAGCGCGCTCAAAACTTGCCGCCCTCGACAAGATAGAAGATCCCAAGAAGATTAATATCGTGTTCGAGGAGCTTACAGAAGTGGATGATATCGAGGACACTTCTGAGCCCATGGCAAATGAAGAAGACATGCCCTCCAACCGAGAACCTGTCATCATCTCTGGCATTACAGGCGTGGGCAAGTCGACCATTATCAGAAAACTCATGGAAGAGCGAAAGGGCGTGTTCGCTCCCGTTGTCCGCCATACCACACGAGAGCCAGTTGAGGGTGAGGTCAACGGCAAAAGTTTCCACTTTGTCAAGCAACAAGAGTTCAACCAGCTACGAGATGGAGACCGCTTGATAGAATCAGGTACTCGGGACGGCGTCGATTACGGAACCAGTTTCAAGGCGATCGAGGCTATTTCAGAGAGTGGCAAAGTGCCAATCATCGAACTAGATCTTGAGGTTAGTCCAACAAGCATTAGAAATACGTACTTTACTGACATGTTACATATCAGGCTGCCCAATATGCCAAAGATATGGACTTTCAGGCACGCTATGTGCTCATTACGACATCCTACCCCGAACTTCTCAAGCAACGCCTCGAGGCTTCGGGCAAAGAAGAATCTGCCATTCAAGATATCTTGAAGAAACTTCCTACAGAGCTCGAGTCGAGTAAGGTCGACCAGCTGTTTGACACATCAATTGTCGACGATGATGATGTTGAAGCAGTCAAGACAATTGGGAATTACGTTTATGGGAAATGTGAGGGCAAGCAGGACTTCAGTGAGGACGCAGCTATGGAGGACGAGGAGGAAGATACCACCAAGATCGCCGAAGCAAAGGAGGCCACGATGACAGATGCATAATACTGAAAGATAAAGCATGTCGAAATAATCGTGTGAACTATCTGTACTTGTAGACCAGTCGCAGGTGAACTAGTTGGCAATGGGCAAAGTGATATTCCCATATTTAGTGCGAGCTAGGTAGGGTGGTCATCAACCACAAGCATTTCACTGTCTCTTACACTGTCAAAGAGGTAGAGCACATAAGAAACATCAGGTTTCGGGCAAAATACCAACAATAAAATTAAAACTATCTGAGCATCCAAGAGCACAGACTTCGCTGGGCTGTCAACAAGGTGAATGCAACAATGCACCACAGAAGCCTACCAGCAAAACACACAAGACACGAAGCAAATCAAGTATCACGCGGGAAGAAAGACTACATAAACAGGATTTTACTCCTCGTCAGAAGACTCCTCCGAATCAGCCTCAGCAAGCCAGGTCAGGAAAGGCTCAGCAGCCTTGCGAACCTTCTTGGAGGTGGAGATGTCAGTGTACTTCTTGCTAGCCTTGGAACCCCACTTGGTCACAACCTCCTCGCTGATCAGGTCATAGTGGTAGTAGAGCTGGAGAATCTTGACGATAGACTGGAACATCTCGGGGTGGTCAGCGGCCAGAGTACCAACAAGACGTTCGGTTCCACCAAGCAGAGCCTTCTCGTGACGTTCAGAGGTAACAAACTGTAGCACGTTAGTATGTGGATGCTTCGTTAAAACCAGAATTCAGCATACCTGCTTAAGCATGCTAGCACGCTTGGGAATTTGGGCAACAATGTTCTTGTCAAAGATGGTTTGGACAAGAACAAGAACACTGCGATGCTTGCCTTCAATACCAAGCTCCTTGGCTTTGACGTAGATGTCAATTGATTCGACCTTGTCAACGCTGCCCTTCTCATCGGCCTGGGACTGAATCCAGTCGCCAAGCTCATCGTAGATGGTGGGGCCACCCTCGCCTTCTTCATCATCATCATCGCCAATACTGAGTTTCTGCTTGAACTCGCCGGGGAGAGAGGCCTGACGGGCCTTGACGGCTTCCTCGCTCATGTCAACAGCCCATTCATGCTCCTTGACTTCGTTCTCCTGAGCGGCTTCGGCGGCCTCTGCCGCAACCTTTTGGAACTCGTCGTCACTGCCAACGTCCTCGTCACCGTTCTCGTTTGAGCCGTTCTCAGATGCCTCATCGCTGCCAGCACCATTCTGACCGTTGCTGCCGTTGGCAGCATTGCCATTCTGTCGAGCCTTCTTGGCAGCCCTGCGCTCGGCCTTGTCCTTCTTGCCCTTTTTGGGCTGGTTCTTGAGGATGAAGCCACTGAGCTTCAGGCGGATGTCGACGTCAGTACGTTGACCGCAGGCCTTGCAATCAAGCAGGATACGATCATCCTTGATGACAACATCGGTCTCGGGGTTCTTGCATTTCTTGCAGAGGACAAACTTGTTGATGAACCCATCGAGGTGATCCTGAAGCTTGGGGGCATCATGAGCACCGTTGATAATCCAACGGTCGTCTTTGGGATCAATGTTGGTCTGAGCACCAAGCTCGAAACCAAAGTACTTAATGACATAAGAACCAGGACGGGCGAGAGAGGCAGCAACGCTGCTCAGGTTGACGACGACGGTCTTGATACCGTTTCCTTTACCTTCAATCTTGGTCTGCAGACGTTCCATCTTGTAACGATAGAAAGCATCGCTGACATCGCGACGAACGTTGACGAGAGCCATGGTGGCGGTAATGAGTAATTACTGTCTGAAAGATAGAGTTGACAGGGCAAGGCAGGTGAGCGAGGCTAGTGGTTGATAGAGCCGTGAGATGACGAGGATGTCATGTATAGACTTGGTAGCAGAAGATGACTTGAGGATGGGCGGAGCAAGGAAGGTTTCAGTGCTCTTGATGATTTTTGATTGACATGTGGCAGACCGGATGTATGATCGGATGCTGGTGGTGATGCATAGACGACAATGGTGTCTCTAGATTTCAACCGTCGGAACTGATGTCGGGGCTACAAGGCTTTCGCGGTATGCGAAATAACTGCAGCTTGAAGAGGTGTCTGAAGACGGAGAGCTGGTCGTGCTGATACATAAACAGCAGTGTGGTTCGGCGGAGATATGTGTTCGGGAGGTCCGATTTCGTAGGGAGCAAGCGAAGACCGGCGAAGATGGTACTCCAAGACCAACAACACTACACTATTAACGATGCGAAGTTCGTGAGCCAGGTAACAGTGGCGGGGAAGTCAGGTAGGCGATGCGCGCTGCGACTGGAAGAGTCAACAGGCAAGTATGGGAGTGAAATGCGCTTGGCGCGATGAGTTCAGGGGCGCTCGGTTGGGCTGAGTTAAGATTTGCTGTCTCGATGAGATGCAGAGTGTGATGTTGAGGAGAAGAAGAGAAAATGTGCAAAAGAGGAGCAACCAGGTGAGTTAAGAAGGAAGGAGGGAGGGGCGACGTTAGGGCCGACCGGGATTTTTTGTTTTTTTGGAAGGCTCGGAAGGGACGCTAAAGAATGGGGCAAGCGGCAAAAAAAAACCTGACACAACCTCAGATTCATCAGAGGAACCAATACCTTTGATGTTGTGATCAAAACTGTCAGAGAATGGCCCAAGGATTAGTAGTGAAAGTACTGTTTGAGACTCCTTTTTGATACTGTGTTGCCAACAAAGAAGTTACAGAGACTGTTTTTCCCCCAATGCTTTGAAACACTTAATACCTTCCTCAGGTAATAAGAAAAGTTTAACTAAAATCTGAGTGCCCGAGGTTCCAGGTTTGACTCTAAGTGACGAGGTAGATGATCATTCACTGTACTTTCAGCGCCTCACCCTGTTCGTAGGGCTCATCCCAGGTACCTAGTGATCCACTGTTACATACACAGGGCAGCTTGCTTCGCCAGATGGGGGAGCCTCCTGTAAGTCTGTCCCAGGCGCCTCATGCTTAACTGCCAAGCCCTTCTAATGTTGAATTTCTCACACTGTACACGTGCAAGCCAGGTAGGTACCTAGGTAAGGTACTAAGTGAACGTAACCTGACGCACTTGCACCTCATCGATTTATTTGATGGATTGGGTGGTTGCCTTTTTCACGTTGTGATTTCGGGGATGCAGCCGGAGAATGACAAATACGACATCGGTGTATTCGGATTTCAAAGCCACAAACTCCAACCAACGAATGCAATCACGATCTATTGGTTGTTTGAGGTGGTTTTTGATTGTGAGTTTCTCTTACATAGACGATAGAACTACCTCAGGTGGGGTTTTTTTAACTTTTGATATCCCCTATCGCCGAGTTGCCGATCCCATCCTTGAACCCATGGCAGTTGCACTGTATTGATGAGGCAGTCCTTGTGTGTGTGTGTGCTAGGCGCGATTCTGATGCCTGATCAAGCTCCCGTCTCCTTGGCAGTGCTCATCAACTCATCTGAACAATACAGTTCAGCCCTTTACAGGCACGAATTTGAGGAGGCATCGCTTTCCGAGAGGTCGTGAGGAGATCAGTTGATCGTCCATGGCCATAGATTCACTCTTCATTGAATCATCCGGCTCAGTTTCGTACCGTGAATACACGTCTCGCAGCAGGGTCTTCATCTCCGCCATGGCAAGGCTGCAGTGCGTGTTAATATCTTCCATCTTTACACTCAGCAGAGCTACTCACTGTTTCCCGATGCATCCTCTTCCTCCACTGGAGAAGGCCCATTGGTGTCTTCGTCGGTCGGCATCTCCTTGGGCTTCCAACCACCTTTCAGGGTAGAACTTGTCCGGCTCGGGGAAGACATGATCGTTAATTCGGTGAACCGAAAGGGCCTGGCAACTGACCACTGTCTTCTGGGGTAAGGAGAAACCATCAATGACACGGCCGCCGTGGGGAACGTATCGAGGTAATGACATTGGAATAGCGGGGAAACATCTCAGTCCCTCGTTCAGGACAGCATCTAGCATGGGCAACTCGTCAAAGTTGGCGTCAGGCTTGCTTCGAAACTCTTCTCGCAGAAGTTGTTGATACTTTATCGATCGGGGCAGTGAAAGTTCCCACATCAAGAAGCAGAGAACATCGCCGGTCGTATCGATGCCAGCGGCCATATGATCGAGACACTCGGCAGCCATGTCAATAGTGCCAAGGACGCTATCCTTCTCCTTAAGCCGGTTCAAAACGGTGAAATCTGCTGCGCCATCTTCTTTGGCGTTCTCAATGACAAAGTTGTCGGCCAGAGGAATCAGTCGGGGTTTGGCAAAGCTAGTCAGAATGCTGGATCCAAGACGGTGAAGAATCGGGCTATAGTACTGGACGAGACGGTCTGAGTTCTCTTGTGAGCTCCAAATCGTGATCCTTTGCACACGAGAGCTTACTTTGAAGACTGTCATCGGCAGCAACCTGATGCATCATTTCTTCGTCGTCCTTGTTTTGCAGGCAGTTGCTTCCATACGGGTGGAAAAGCTGGTGCGTAACGCAATCACAAGCATATGCGTGCAGCGCTGGTGTGGTCAGCTGTGTCGTTCTCCTCGACCGGCTCTGCTCCTTGTGGTCAGAACTAACCTCTCTATCTCAGTTTGTTAGCATACCCCAGAAAGAAAGAACACTCTACTTACAAATACGTCCGCCGTCTTGTCGGGTGAGTCAGCACAACGCTCAACAAACCTCTTGGAGCGTTCTTGTATCCCGGCCAGGGGGGCTTGCTTCATTACGTTGCTGTTGGCATATCTATCGCCAATCATCCTCCGTCGTTTCGCATGCTGGAAGAAAGTCAACTTGACTAACATCACGGCTCCTGATCTGAACTTACATCGCCTTTGACCAGTGTTGAGAACATTGTTCTGTAAGGCATAGTCAGAACCAGCATCCCACTCCTATAATGTGAGTTCTTACCGCTTGCCGTAGACTTGGAAGAGGTCATAAAACTCGGTCTTGTCGTATCCGCTTCCACCGGAACCATAAATCTCTTTGAGAGCATTAATCGAAGTGAAGGAGACCTCATTGGGTGCGATCCTGACGACTGGGCCATATTTTTTATGAAGCTCGTGAATATACACGGTACGGTTGGCATTGAGTTCGTGCCATTTCAGTACAAGTGAGGTGAAGTTGGAAACCAAGGGACCGGGAACCTTTGCCGTGGCCGAAGTCAGGCGGATAATGAGATGAGTGACAACAAGGAGAGCAGCAGCTCCAAGCATGAAGCTTGGTGATAGTGTCAACATTGTAGCAACGTCGATATGCTTGAACTTGGCTAATTGATAGATGGTTCTCTCACTTCATGAAGGGAAAGAGGGAGAGTTGGAGCCAACCATTGACCGGCTTGATTGAGGTTCTTATCCAGAGGCATCTGAGATAGAAGCGCTCCGATACGGCTCCAACTTGTCGGGTCCAAGCCCGAATTGCCTACTTCGTGTGGGGGGGGATTGCTGCGTAACCGAGAGATAAGTTGATCCATAACCAGTCACGCCCTTTCATCTTCTCTCTATTACATATCCGTATCTAGTTGTCGCTTCTTTGTCCCCTGTTGAGTAAGGTCTTCTCCACATTCTGGGGATTCCCACGTCCACCTGCTTTTAGATCAATGACAACATCCACATCTATGAATCGTGACTTAAAAAACATGTTAATTTCTAGACCCTTTCAACATATGGCATAGCAATTTATATAGTACAGCTTGCCCACGATTCGTCCAATTGCTCATGCATGCCATTCGTTCTCACCTACTGCATATACATCCATACAAACAGCCAATGTTGAAAATTCCCCATGTCCAAACCCCAACCCCAACCCCGGCATTCATGCATATGACTCGACGCCCTATTTCATGTCATGAAGTTCAAACTACCGACTTCCAGACCTCTCACCCCTGCAAATCCCCGCATTCATGTTATCCAGACAGCTGATTGATAGCGGGGCAGAGATATGATGTCCGTATAACTTCATAGCTCCGGCTTCTTATCACCGCCAGGTTTCTGATGATTACCTCCCCCGAGCATGCCAGATATCCAACTCAGGCCCGGAATCTGCATGGGAGCCGCAGGAGGATATTCCTTGCTGCCGATCTTGGTTTTGGGAGTACAGGTACACCATTCAGCCTGTGGCATTCCGTCGAAGACTTGTTGAACGTGGTTACCGCACCCACGCCAGGACTTCTTCGCTATATAGGCTTCAATTAATATCTCACAATCTCAATTGGTGTGGAGTAATGACAGAACTCACAGCATGTTGGGCAAGTCGCACCAAAGCACATGAAGGCAAGTTGTTTTCGTTCAGATGGGATAGTAAATGGCTACCTAATTGTCAGACCACCTATGAGCAGGTGAAGTCAGGTATTGCTGGTGTGAATGTTCGAAGCGAATGAGTTCTTTTAGGACTTTGAGGTATCTCCCGAAGGTTTACGTAGATTTATATCAATGTCCTCGGACTTATTACGTAGGTTGGAAGCCGAATTATAACATATGAAGGCCATGGTCGCTGAATTAATTAATCGCCGGCTTGTAATGACGGTTCTCCCTGCAAGCCTACCCTAGACATGTGCACTGGATGAAGGTTTTTGGGCCAGGGTTGTTCAACCTGAGGTACTACCTCCAGTAAAAGACGACAATGTACTGCTAGGCGATGTGTTTGCTTCAATTTCATAGCCCATAAGTGGTCCCCATTCATCACACATTATTCACTTGGAATGTGCCTTTTATAAATGTCTTCTCATCCGTATTCCGGTATTACAACCATAACATTTGGGAGTCAGCCTCAAGTCAGCTAGCTGGACCGTTTGTTAATTTGTATGGTAAGCTGAAAAGAGGAGTGCTGTCCAAGTCATAGTAGCTCATCAGAACAAAGCGACTTCAGAGGTTGACCTCAGCCACCGGTCAGATCTAACTTGTCGTGAGAAACATAAGTTAACTAAGTCCTCGTGCTGCCACACACCCCTGTATGACAGGAAGCTTATGAGTTACTATTCATAGTATCAAACTGCCAGGGTACGCACGGCTTGTGGGATGCACCGAGATTCAAAATTAAAGATGACCACTTAAAAAGACTGGATTGTAGAGCTTTCATGTGAAGCAACGAATGCTACATTATACAAGACGAATCAATGATAGAAGATATTGAATACCCACAGAGATCTTTGTAGCAACATGATTGAGTTGGACTACACCAACCATTCGCAAAACAACAGGCAATATGCAGCATCGTCTTTCAACCGCAGGATCACATATTGGAACCCAACCCGCAGACACAGCCTCCTTTGAACAGAATCCAGTGTCCACAAGGCCAGTCTGGCCAGCCTGCTCGGCTCAAGAAACAAGGACCTACCGAGACAACATCCGACAAGGCTGATGAACCGCAGGTGAGAGGTGACCAAATCTTGAAGTACTACGTAGCTCTCATAGGAGGGCTTATTGCTGACATGTACAGGAAGCTTGGAAGTGGATGAAACCGACCTGTCTCGAGGTGGAAAGACTCGATCAACGCGATGCTGACCATCACAAGGTTGTAGTGCATATCGGCTATGCTAGTGGACGCAGTAACTGTTGGTACGTCCGTACG
This sequence comes from Fusarium anthophilum, assembly GCA_013364935.1. NCBI lineage: Eukaryota > Fungi > Ascomycota > Sordariomycetes > Hypocreales > Nectriaceae > Fusarium > Fusarium anthophilum. The sequence goes on along the minus strand of JABEVY010000014.1, from coordinate 801 downwards.
GCATCCATATTCCAGGATATGTGACCTGCAGTAGAGGAGATTGGCAGATTTACATGGAACGTGCTAATAACGCTGCTCGAGGTCTTGGCTAATATCCGATTGTCTCAACTGGAGTTGTCTTGTGTATGGTCCTATGGATGCTAAGAGGTAACAAACCATCCGTTTAAAAATCATCAGTCTTGGGTAGCATGCTGTAACTTTCCGTTTCGCGATCCAGTTCAGGGTCTCACAAAATCTAGGCCTGCCTATCACCATATGAACGCAATGCCACAGAGTATAGGTAGTCAGTCGAGGCTGTGCTTTCAACGTAGGTACGCCGTACCTAGGTAGTAGTTAGACCTTGTCTTAATTCGTGTCAATGAATAGCAGCGGGCGCGCAATTAATCAAGTCAATAACTCGGAATACAACCCAAAGACATATTAGCGAGTGGTATTGTATCCGCCTTATCACCGCTCTGCTACCCAATCTTTCTAGGGATCTAGGGATGTTTGGTGTCCACGAGGTCTCCTTAGGTAGCAGGCCTCAGAGAGCAAGAAAACATAAGACTCTAGAATAAGATGCTCAAATAAACTTGGTGGAGAGTGCCCTAAGCTTAGGCTAAAGTTGCCTAAGTCTTTTTGTCATTTAGGATCAAGGTCCTGAGTTTTCTTTCCTCCCCGAGGCAGGGTAGCAAGTAAGGCGCTGAACATCCACTAACTGCGGCCTATCCATGGCAGCGGGTTCAGCACGGGCGCCCACCTACCTACCTGGCTAGGGGGTAAGGAAATACAGCGGACGGGCTTTGGTGGGAGATCAGCGAT
>JABEVY010000013.1:0-170702 GCA_013364935.1 Fusarium anthophilum | reverse complement strand
CCCCGCTGTTGTATGTTTTTTGGTGCATGATCTGCTTCCTTTTTGCCCATAGTCTCGTCTGATCTAGTGTTGCGGTCCTCGATCCTCTGGTGATGCTGAACGGTGCTAGTGCAAGCTGCATGTATCAAGCCCACTCGGCTGCTTCTCGGAGCTACAAGATGAGCAAGAGGAAGACAGAGAGTGCAAATTTTCAAGGCCGATGCCGCAAGACGACGGATATCCCGCCGGGCATTGAAAGAACGATGTGACATGCCGGGTAAAGGTCGGGGGACGGGCAGCGATCGAACTCTATCACTAACTCAATCAAGGTCACATTACCGGCGAAGGCACAATTCTGGGGTAAATGCAGCCAAGCTTAACCCCAAACCAGAAAGGCGGAGGTGGAGAAAACTGGGGAGATGGTCTGTCTAACTCACAAACCCTTGTCACTCAAAAGTCGGGGAAGCCAATGTCAGGCGACGACATAGACCCCACAGTCCCAGTGACTCGTTAAAAGGCCCGAATATCCTCGACGGTTTTCTGTAATAGTAACGCTATTGCCGAGTTTCCTGCCCATTTGAAAGCATTGCGTAAAGACTAGAGACCAAGATCCATTATTCAGAATCACCATGTTATTTGCTAGGTTCCCCGATGGTGTTGGGACGAGTGATCAGAGGAGCCGATGCGTTTTGCCGATGAGCGGGGGACTCATGGCCGAGTCGTGCTGTTTCTGTATGCTGTGATGTTGAAAATGGAGTATATAAGGAGCGCAGATCCTGAGCGTAAGTGCAGTATGCCCAGGCATCGGGACAAGCAATCGAGTCACAATGTTTCCTTCTACCATATCTTGTTTGGTGGCCCTGTCTCTGATGAGCCAGGGTCTATTAGCTCAGAAGCAACCAGAAAACGTCATTACTGATGATACCTACTTCTACGGTCAATCGCCACCGGTTTATCCTACACGTGAGAACTCTTTCTGCAATTCGATGAGCCATACTGATCTCTCAACTAGCGGAACAGGTAGACACCGGATCATGGGCCGCGGCCGTAGCCAAGGCCAAGAACTTGGTGTCCCAATTGACTCTCGAAGAGAAAGTGAACTTGACAACAGGAGGTCAGACAACCACCGGCTGCTCTGGTTTCATCCCAGGTATTCCCCGTGTAGGCTTTCCAGGGCTGTGTTTAGCGGACGCTGGCAACGGTGTCCGCAACACAGATTATGTGAGCTCCTTTCCTTCAGGAATCCATGTCGGAGCAAGCTGGAACCCGGAATTAACCTACAGCCGGAGCTACTATATGGGTGCCGAGGCTAAAGCCAAGGGCGTCAACATCCTTCTTGGTCCAGTATTTGGACCTCTGGGCCGAGTTGTTGAGGGAGGTCGCAACTGGGAGGGCTTTTCCAATGATCCCTATCTGGCCGGCAAGTTGGGGCATGAGGCTGTCGCTGGTATCCAGGACGCTGGAGTCGTTGCGTGCGGGAAGCACTTCCTTGCTCAAGAGCAGGAGACTCACAGACTTGCGGCGGCCGTCACTGGGGCTGATGCAATCTCATCGAATCTCGATGACAAGACAATCCATGAATTATATCTCTGGTAAGTACATGGTGCCTTGCTTTTATTAATGAGCCTTACTAATACCCGAACAGGCCTTTCGCTGATGCAGTCCACGCCGGACTTGCCAGTGTGATGTGCAGCTACAATAGGGCAAACAACTCACACGCCTGCCAAAACTCCAAGCTTCTTAATGGCCTCCTCAAGGGTGAATTAGGATTCCAGGGATTTGTCGTCTCGGACTGGGGCGCACAGCAGTCTGGTATGGCTTCAGCGTTGGCTGGCTTGGATGTTGTGATGCCCAGCTCGATATTGTGGGGTGCCAACCTTACTCTTGGGGTGAACAATGGAACTGTCCCCGAGTCACAGGTTGACAATATGGTTACACGGTATGCTAGAGCTCAGTCTCGTCTCTCTTGATTCTCTTTCGTCTGACGATCATCTAGACTTCTTGCAACTTGGTATCAGTTGAACCAGGACCAAGATACTGAAGCCCCCGGTCACGGACTCGCTGCTAAGCTTTGGGAGCCTCACCCAGTAGTCGACGCTCGCAACGCAAGCTCCAAGCCTACTATCTGGGATGGTGCTGTTGAAGGCCATGTTCTTGTCAAGAACACCAACAATGCACTGCCGTTCAAGCCAAACATGAAACTCGTCTCTTTGTTCGGATACTCTCACAAGGCTCCTGACAAGAACACCCCGGAGCCCGCCCAAGCCATGTTCTCCCCCTGGTCCGTCGGTGTCCAATCTGCCAACCTCACTGAGCTCAACACCGGCTTTCTCGGAAACCTGAGCCTTCATTACTCCGCCATCGCGCCCAACGGAACACTCATTTCTGGTGGAGGCTCGGGTGCCAATGGATGGAGTGCGATCAGCTCACCTTTCGATGCTTTCGTAACCCGCGCAAGAAAGGATGGTACTGCTCTATTCTGGGATTTCGAAAGCTGGGATCCTAGTGTCAATCCTACTTCTGAAGCTTGCATCGTTGCTGGTAACGCATGGGCCAGTGAAGGCTGGGACAGACCGGCAACTTATGACGCCTATACTGATGAGCTTATCAACAACGTCGCTGACAAGTGTGCTAACACTATTGTTGTTCTTCACAACGCTGGAACACGCCTTGTGGATGGCTTCTTTGGTCACCCCAACGTCACGGCGATCATCTACGCACATCTTCCGGGTGAGGACAGTGGAGACGCTCTTGTCTCATTGCTCTATGGTGATGAGAATCCATCGGGCCGTCTCCCGTACACTGTTGCCCGCAACGAGACGGAGTATGGCCACGTGTTGAAGCCAGACCTGACTCTCGCCCCCAATCAGTTCCAACACTTCCCCCAGTCCGACTTCTCTGAGGGCATTTTCATTGATTATCGACATTTCGACGCCAAGAACATCACTCCCCGTTTCGAATTTGGTTTCGGCCTGAGCTACACAACCTTTGAGTATGCTAATCTCCAAGTCTCAAAGTCCCAGGCCCAGACCCAGGAATACCCAGCTGGTATTCTTACCGAGGGAGGCCGTTCAGATTTATGGGATGTCGTTGCTACTGTGACAGCGAACGTCAGCAATACTGGGTCTGTTAACGGCAAGGAGGTTGCACAGCTGTACGTTGGTGTTCCTGGTGGTCCTGTGAGACAGCTGCGTGGCTTCACGAAGCCAGCTATTAATGCTGGAGAGACGGTCACCGTGAACTTTGACCTTACACGCCGAGATCTGAGTGTTTGGGATGTCATTGCGCAGGAGTGGCAACTTCAGCAGGGAAGCTATGCTATTTACGTCGGCAGAAGCAGTCGAGATCTACCTCTACAAGGTACTCTGAGCATCTAGTTATGATTCGAGTGGATGGCTCAGTATAGTTAGTTGAATCTATGTCTCTAATACATGGTATGATTGATTCAAGTGATCATATCTACCTGATCTTATGATAGTTATTTGCCACAATACTTATAGTGAAAGGCTGCAGAGTATCGTAGCCCGTTCTATTATTTATGTATATTATGAAACATTTTTGAAGGCCGGATATTGTACTTGACTATCGGTTTTACTGGAAAGCACATTCTACACGAGGGGACTTATGAAGTTCAGTATCGGTGCAACCTCAATTCACTTTCTAATACTACTACCCGACAGACAGCAGTATGATTCCTCGCAATCCATTGCTCACCTAATCGATCTTCTTCCTCTTCCTCTTCCTATCTTCGTCGTCTGCCTTATCTTCTTCTTCTTCCTCTTCCAACTCCTCCAGAAGCTCCTGAAGTTTAGCCTCAGCCTTCTCAGCTCGAGCCAAGTATAGCTTAGCCTTCTCCTGAGCAGCGTATTTCTCATCTCTGACCTCCGCCAACGCCCTCTGAAGGCCTTTGGTAACTACCTGAGAGGAACGAACCTGGTGTCTATCACCATAGCCCCCAGGAAAAATCGGCGGAATGGCTGTTGATTCCCCGGCGATGAAAGCATCAACCACCTCGTCCATGGCAGTTTTTATCTCCTTGGCCTTGGGGCGGAAGTTGTTAAGGATGAAAGACAGTGATTTTGGCTTCAGCTCCCACTGCTCGGGGTACTCTTCTTCGCCCTCAGCACAGTATTCAAGCTCGTAGTCTGGAGAGAGAATCGTGGCGAGGTCCATGTCAGTTGGTGTGATCTTGTCTGCATACTTCAGGGGGCCTTCCGAACTTATGTGCTTTGCATAAAAGCGGCGAAGCTGACGCGCTCGGAGGAAAGTGTTTTCTTCGGCTGTTGCCCAAGCCATGATGGATGTTTGATAGTAAGATTAGTATTTGTTGTGTTGAAGATGGTGGTGTAGGTTCGAATGAAGCTGTTGATTTCTGGATGGAAAGCAAGGCCAGATACTAAGGAGGAAGATAGGTATAAATATTTATAAACTGTCCGATTACATGTCTAAGGCCCAATCAAGCCAAAATTTCATCAAAGCTTGCAACTGACACTCTACATGTTCGTGAGAATAGCATACGTTAAGGTGGCATTCTTCGACCAGTTCGCTCCACTGAATCCTTTGTTATGTTTCTTGTGTTCATCGAAATCATTTTATGTTCGCTCTTCAATTAATGTCTACGCTGCAAACACAGGTGAACATATAGCTCGGGTCAGAGGTTCTGCTTTGTTTATGGGGTAGGACAAAGAACAGCTCGTACAGAACTTGGAGAACAAATACATTTCCAGAGTTCACGAGATACCACTGTAACAACGTTCTAGCCATCCTAGATACCTGAAGCTAAATCGAGTGAATCGTGCAGTGATCACAGTTGAACAGAAGAGATGTAATGAACTTGCGTAGCGAGAAGTCAGCTCCTTGTCAAGTTTTTATTTCCATTGTTACTGTAAATTGGAGTCTTATTGAGCTGCCTACAGTAATCTAGGGTTACCAATTGTTACTAATGACGACAGTCGCCACTAGAGATCCTAAACCTGGGATCGATTCATCATCATCAGTTTAGGACATGGTCGTCACAACCTCTTCTCAAGATAGACTGGAATTTGCATTGCGGTCTAAAAGGGTAACAGATAAGTAATAGTTGCTGCAACAGGCAAAAACATGCAAGTGTTCACCAACCATATTTCCTCGCAGCTTACAATCTAAGAGTGGTGCAAGATGAGCTTCGGTATTCATTTCTCATTTTTCCAGTCTGCAATAGCAAGAGGCCTTGACGACAACATCAGTACCTGCTAGTGCCTTTTGCAGATGGCCTTCAATCTCCTTCGCCTCCGTGTCTCTCCCTAATCTTGTCAAACCTTCGTGAAGACCGTGCAGTGCCCATACGTTATTAGGGTGCCTCAAAGCTCGAGGGAGTGTATCGTTGAGTCCCAAGTCTGTCTTGTAAATCTCAACTGCCTCCTCGAGGTATCCCTGCTCCATCAGCAACGCACCATATGCATGGCGGGTAGGCTGCATCCATCCCCACGGTTCGTCATATGGAAGATTATCCTCGCGACGGATAGCCTCGCGAAGGTGCTCAAAGGAGACATCGTAATTATTTCTCCGGTATTCCAGTTCTCCATCGAGCATCGCTTCACCCACTCGGAGGATATCCAGACAGGTGTTGTTGAAAAGAGTGCGTGAAGTTGGAACTCTCTTCAAAGACTCGTGGAATAGTCCTTTGTGGTGTTCCGACTCTGACACTCTTCCAGTGGCGGCAAAGGCTACGCTCTTCGCATACAGGGCGATTGACGTGGTCATACAGTATAAATCCTGGTCTTCTGGTAGCTCCATATCAATCAGATCCTGCCATTTTCCGAACCTGATCAAGATATGGGCACGGAGACTCAGAAAGGCTTCAAGCCAGTCAGCCATAGGAGGAGACTCGATTTGAAGAAGGTCCTTTGGGATAGTAGACTCTAGCTGGCTTGCAGTGTCGAGGCAAACTTTGTACTGCCCCGCGAGCATAGCGGCATAAACCCGGAAATGCAGATCATGGCACCGGTACAGAGAATAAAAGTTCAGGGGACCAGCTTTGGATAAATACTTGTCATCAGCTTTGATGGCCTCCGAGTTTGAGTCAATGGCCGCTTGGTAATGTCCACAGAGCACGTCCAAGTGAGTCGGCATGTGGTGTAGATGTCCTCCGTCAGGTACGAGCCCACGAAGGTGATTGGCCGTTGGAAGAGCATCTTCTGGTCTAGGAGACATTTCCATCAGATGGATATAAAGGTGGAGTAAGCCGGGGTGCTCCAAAGAACCATTAAGCTTCAGACCATTATCGATTATCGATTTGATCTTCAATGTGTGAGCTCCAGGGGTAGGTTCTCCTGTCTTGAGATCCCAGAGATTCCACGGATTCAAGTTCATCAAAGCGTCTGCATATAACGTAATGACATCCAAATCGTCCGGGAAGTCCCTATGCACCACTTCCATTGCATCAGCAAACCCTTGGTTCCAAGAAGAACAATTCGAAGGTCTCTCTTGTGGATAACGGTGCTGAAGTGCTTTGATAAGAACTTGTTCAACGGGAGTGCAGGCCGACATCTTATTCATGGCTGTACGGGCGGCATTGTGACCACGCGCAACTGCATCGGCCAGGTCCTTCTCATCAAAGAACGACCAGGGCTTGTTGTAGTTTGGCCCCAGGCTATATGCCAAACCCCAGTAGGCCATTGCGCAGTTGGGATCGGAATTGGCGGCCCGCTCGAAGCAAAAGACGGATTCCTCATGATTAAATGCATACGCCCATATGAGTCCACGGTCGAACCAGGCTTGGCTTTCGGGGGAGGTAGTCGAGACAGTGCGCTTATACAAGCCAAGCTCAAAAGGGTATACAGACGACATTGTAATGACGTTTCAGGTACACAGTGCCAGGATTAGAGCGATGAGTAATGTCAAAAGTTGCCCTGCTTTTCAAAGCATGAGTTATTTTTCCTCTGTTAAGTACGTATCCCCCCTCTTCAAGTCATGGGACCAATCACGCGACTGGGCTTCAGCCATTTAAGCTTTCATAGATTAAGCCAGTATAGGGTAGTCTAGAGTTCTGGAGTGACAGGACTTGTCTTCGTTGCGTAGAACACATGTTTGAACGTCTTTCCGCTGACTTAAAGATTCTTAATCTAATGTAAATAGGGGTTGTCACATTACATGCCTTGTCAAGGTTTGATTCTAGTGTAGATAGGCTGAAATGAATTAGTGGCTAAGATGGTAAAACCGAAATAAGTCATGTTCTATCTAACGTGCGGCTATTCAGGTCCAGCGCAAGTCAGACTTATGGTCTGTGATATCCGCTGCAGCACCCACAACTCCCTGCCCTCCTCCAAATTTACAGCATGGAAGCAAACTCCAAATACTCCTTAGGTGTGATGTGATCATGGTCATCCCGATCTGTAGCATAGCTAACATCCTTCCACTCGTTCAGCAGCTTGAGTTGCTCCTCACACTTCTGCTCTCCGCAATCGAACGCATCAGACCCAATAGCGACACTAGCCGCCCATGGCTTTCCAGCCGCAATGCCCTCGCCCTTCATAATATCCACCATAACCTTCGCGACCTTGTCCAGTTCGCCGGTCCTCTGAGCAAAGGCCTTGGCAAACATGAGTCCAAGTTCCCCCATGAGTTTATTATAGTCTGCAATGGCAGGTCCTTGGATTGCAAATTCTGGTCCATCTTCGTCCCTTGGGTGGCCAAGTTTGGTAGGGAAGTTACCGCACATGAATCCGACGCAAGAAATGCCAAACGGCCGGACCTCCTTGTGAAGGCTCTCGATGTAAGTGCTAAGAGCTGCCTTGGATGCGGCGTAGTGAGACATGAAGGGGAGAGGACCCCACGAGCTGGCGGATGAGGTGAAACCAATGCGACCATGGCCTTGGGTACGGAATCGCGGGAGGATAGCGCGAGTAACGTTCATGTGTCCAAAGAGATTAACTTGGAAGAGGTTCTGGACATATGCATCTCTATCATTCCTTATTAACTTGCTTTATAATCGAAGGTCAATAGGGTCCTTACTCAGCTTCTTCTGCGCACTTCAAGGCAGAAGCACCAGCATTATTCAACAGAATGTCGATGTGTCCAAAAATGGACCATGCCTCGTTAATGGTAGCCTGTACCACGGCCCATGGGGCCGTAATGTCGAGTTCCAAAATGGCTACATTGTCTGACTTGAGGTGGCCGAGTTTCTGGTTTGCTTTGCGACCAGAGGCAATGACTTTGTCGCCGCGGACAACAATCTCGTTTACCAACGCAGCGCCAATACCAGATGTGGTGCCGGTGACGAGCCAGACGAGAGGAGCCATGATAGACTATTTGATGTTCTGAAGGGGGTATAAGAATTGGGAAGTGACAATAGAGTGATTGTGGATTGCTGTGTATGCTGTTGAGAGTGAATTCAAAGGCGGCAAGCCTTCCATGTTCTTATAGTTTAATTTCTCCATGATCAGGCTTCAGCTGGACAGCAAAAGTCCGAATTTGGCCATATCTTTCACATCTACAACCCATCTACGGACGGAGATACGATCCAAGACGGCTTACGTCACGTGATGCGGACCAAACTCGTCCGTCTCATCGTCCGTCTCACCACGAACTGTCTCGCTAGCCCATTATCGCTTACGCATCGTTTCACTCCATTCGACAGCCCTAACCAACTGGAGTGAAAAGGGTTTCGGCCGAGCAAGACTCTACTCACGTGATTCTACCTAGTCTGCCCGGCATACCATGTCCGCCGCAGCCCCAAGGGTGATGTCCCAGTCCGTCGCGGCTAGACGGAAGATGAGAAAGGGGACACATAGTTGTACTGAATGTGAGTCGCCATACCCATTTGGGTTGAATTTAGAAACCGCGCTTGGAGTTATGTTACGAGCATCGTGTATGTCGACAGAATGTATCTACCGAGTCGTTTCTATCTGTTGCAAGACAATGGTCAATCGTTGAATAAGTATGTTGTGTAATTCCAGGCTGACCATTACTTTAGGTCGAAGGAGAAAGATAAAATGCAAATTCCAACCTGGAACTGCATCCCCTTGTATCCCATGTGCTGCCCGCGGTTCTCCTTGTCTCGATCAGCGAGATGTGACTCCAGTGAACGGCAGCAATATTGATACCGAAAGTGGAGGCTTGCGAGAAAGGGTCGCTGTTCTCGAAACTATGGTGAGAAATCACGGTCTGACGCACGAGCCGGCTGCAAGCCATGAAGGGGCTGATCTTGAAGAAGAGCCAGCCGAGGCAGATGAAAGGGCGCCTTTTGTGTCTATGCTTAACAAAGCAGAGGTATGAAAGATGATGATCGTTTATGACGGTTTGCTGATTATTTTCAAGGGATCTATGGAAAGTCATCTTCAAATGACTCGGCCCATTCACCAAATTCCATCTCGCAAAAGTCCGCCATTTTACACGCAAAGCTCAAATGACGCGTGCTTAAAACTTCGCTCGGTTTTACCAGAGTATGACCTTTTAATATCTACTCTAACAAAAAATGGGGCCTGGTGGAGTAGTTTCCGTCAGAAGGTGCAGGTCATTTGCCAGGGATCTTATGAAGACCTAGCCGCCTTTGCTACGCGCGCCTACACGAGCAATGACCCTGCCGAACTTGGCATGCTTGTTGTCGCATATGCACGTAGCACGGGGCACAATCATCACCTATACGGGCTCGTTGATAAACTGGCCATCCCCGATTTTGAGCACTCTTACTCTGCGGAGGCAATGGAACTTCTTCTGTTGTTGGCTAAAGCCTACAGTGATATTGGACAACCTCGGCAGTCTTGGATGATGTATAGGAAAGGTCTCGCTATTTCCGAAGTCATGGTAATTCTATCCTAAGCATAGTCAGATTTCATGATGCTAACAACGTCACAGGGCCTGTATAGACGGGAAATGGTTTCTCCTCATCTGAAGAGCATCTGGTGGGCCTTCTATCACGGGGATCGCTTTTCGAGTCTTCTTCTTGGCCTTCCATATGGATTCAACGACGCTCATCTTGGTCCAACCGTCGAGCCATACAACATGCCAGTGTACCCAGAGCAGCGGTTCGTTCTGCGCTGTGCCTCCATTGCAGGAAAGATCATTGACCGGAATATGATACCTGGGAAGCCATCTTCTGCAAGTTCAATGCTTCTTGACGAGCAAATGGATACAATCGCTTCTTCTATGGACCTGAGCTGGTGGGATCTACCTGAGTCACTTCCCAACTCCCATGCTGAGACAGATGAGCTGAGAAACGTTTTACTGTTGCACTTTTACTTCTTTCATGTCAGAATCAACCTTCATCTGCCATTCATTGTCGGAACAGAGTCAAAATCTCTTCGAGGCTCTCACAGAGTGGCATGTTTGGAAGCTTCTCGACAACTGCTTAAACGCTTTACCATTTTGCGTACTCAAATTGAGGGTTTCAGTATCTTTGACTGTAAAACAAGCGACTTTGTCGGGTTCATGGCTTGCGTATCTCTGATCCTATGTCTCTCGCAACCACAATCAGGCGAGATCATCGTTCCGGTTTCAGACGAGGATCAGAACGTGATTGCTCAAGTCAAATACATATTTGAAAGAGAGGAGAAGGCAGGATGTAAGGTTGCTTGTCAATGCCGAAGAATGCTTGAAATATTATCGGGTAATACCCTTGACAGTGACGAAGTCTCATCGAGGAAACTACCAGATAGAATCGCAATCCCCCACTTTGGATATATCCGGCGGGATGCAGTTCAACAGGCTGGGTTTCATGTCACACCAGAGGTCCCAGTGGCACGCTCGAATGAGCAAAGTATGACAGCGGCGCCAACTATCTCAAGCGATAGTCTGGGTAGATTGGGAACCGGGCTTGAAGGCAGCAATTGGTTAGAAACAGTGGATTCTGGAATGTATTGGGGGTTTGATGCAGTTGAACAGTTCCAGGTTGATGATGATCTGTCATCGTGGCTTGATACTGCAATGCTGGATGTGAATTTGGATTGGGACACGCCGTCAGATGGAATCTTTCCTAACAGTCCGCTTATGTAGAATGTAGGCCATGTTCGATCATGACTGACTATCTACTCTTTCCTAAATCCAATCAGCTGAACACCCACCACCACAAAGTCATCACGCGTGACATCACGCCCCATCTCGTCAACAAAAAACTTCAGCCCCGCGGCACGATTCTTCTTCTGCGCTTGCAAACGCATCCTAATGGGGTTCTCACCCACGCAAGATCCCCAAGCCGGACTCTCCCTCCCATCCTTTGCGATGAACTGCAGCCCCGACAGTACCATCTGGTCATCGACCCACAGCTGGAGACACTTGAGATGCGACCCCTGAACATCCCACTCATCCTCGGTGTAGTGAGGCTTCTGCTCTAGTTCTGGTTGCTCGCGCTGTACGTCTGCGCACCAGCACCATTAGTGCCCGTTGTGATTTCTGTTATCCTTCGGCGCGCTGAACTTGGTAGGGCCAATGGATTTCAATGTCTGGTCGTCGCGTATTTGAACGAGATTGCCACCAGGGGGATTTAGTTGCTATCGGAAACATGGCAAAATGCCACTTTAATCGATGCGAGGGGTCTGCTGCAGTCGAACCATGAAACAACAGCGTCTTCACTTGGAACCTTGCGAACAAACGTGGAAGGAGGTCGCAGAAACTCCCGATAGCCATAGGGACTGCCAACGGTCAACACTCCTGGCAGCGGAGGGTCTGGGGTCCAGAAGTGCTCCTGCTGCGCATCCATGGCACGTAGCGGTTGTTCATCAACAGGACGTTTAAACTTGCGAGAGAACCCACCAATTGTGATAAAGTCAGTACCAGGAGTATGCCTGTTCGACCAGTGGCAGTAAAAGCCCATTAGAACATCACGGCGATGGCCTGGGCCTTGCTTTGGAAAGATGATTTCTCTCATCGGATCCGGTTTTGCAACGGTGAAATGGCGGCCTCTGTTGGTCAGGAACTGTATTCCAGATGGATAGAAGGATATTTTCGAGTTGACATAGAGAATCCTTTCTCCGCCGGCACCATCGATGGGGAAGTACTGCATCGCATTTGTATGGCCGATGGTGCGAGATTCTCCATTGCTGTAACAGACTTCGAACCCTCGGAACTGAGCATCAACACCCACGGCAGTGATCTTGCCCAAGTCCTCATCCATAATACCAAAGATTAATGATTCCATGATGAGGTCATCTCTGGTAATATCGCAGTCTATCACACCATTGCGCGCAGGCAGAATCTGGAGTTCTCTCGGGGGCAGGTCATTCTTCCACAGGTGGGCTGAAGTCTCCGGATCATTGAACGGAACTGATCTGCCAGACTCATCCAAGTACTCTCGGGGCTTCACCCGAGAGAGAGAACTTGCCCTCCCATGTCACGATTGTACAGAGGATTGTTGCGTGACCTGAGAATATACTAGCTGTAGTGACTATAGTCGACAGGCCCGGTGAAGATTACGGGTCTATGACCAGCTTAGAATGACTTGCTTAGCTCCAATGGCTAGTTCTTACCGTGGGGGTGAAGCTCGCTTGTTGGGTCGACCCAGGATGTTGAGTTCTCTGAGCCATTCTAGACTGCTTTCAGACCATTTTGCCTTACCATAAGATTCAAGGTCGATGTCATGTGCGGGTCCACCGCAGATAGCGCAGTAGGTGTTGGTGTTGACCATTTTTACTGAATTGATGACGAGATCAGGGCGAGGTGAAAGTGAAAGTAGGTATAAATAGCCATTGTGCTAACACCTGAGGCACACACCGTTCACTTCCCCCTTGCGTTAGTGTGCAATAGTTCCCTATCGACGTGCCACTCAAAGACACATATTCGTTGATAGCAGCATAACATTTGAGCTCCTACCCCACTATTTTCCAACTCACTGTAGTACGGTATTTGCTTTTTATGCACTCTTCAGGGGCTTCAGGTGCTTTGAATGACAATCATTACCGATTCAAATAATAATTTATGTTATTTTTTTTTTTTTTAATTTAACAAGTAATACTTTTAAGTGAAAGGGGAAATTAAGGACTAAAGATTTATATATTAAGGTTACACTATAAAAATCTTGACTATACATCTAGGTAGAGCCTGAGTACTGCCACTTTGCCATTTATAGCACGCGTGTTTTAAGATCAGTATTGATTCACTTTTATTTATGATAATCGTTGATCATATGGATACATACATGCTCATCTTGTCTATTTCGTTACCTCACTTCTTCAGGGTGGTGCTACCCTGAACTAGGCTGTCCCTTTTTGGGGCCGCGCGATCAGAGTACGGGTCAGACGCATAAGGACATGGAGTCACACGGCGTATTCTCACAGAAACTGCACCTAGTTTGTCTTGAGTTCTAATTCTATATTCCCGTCATTGGATTAGATTTATCAATGTTGATAAATTCAGCTCGCTGGTCGCCGAAGGCCCTCGACCTTCCTATCCACCCAGATAGGATATTTATTCAGGCTCTCATACCATTGTATCACACTACCAATCTGGAATCTCAAGTTAGTCAATGTCGTTCACAAAGCACTGTCGTACTCACCAGAAACGCCCATGAACCTATAAATGTCGAAAGTGTAAGGGCATACTCAACACCTGGATGCGTGATGCCAAAACCCAGGGCACCACAAAGAGTAAAGCCAATAGCGCCTATCAAATTCCACAGTCCGATATGCCATCCCAGGACTCCCGGCGCCGGAATGTACCATCGAGGTTGAACTTCAACCATGAACAGGATGCTTGAGACGATGAAGCCCGTGCCGCCAATGACTTGAGGAAGCCAGTAGACGCCGTTCTCAGCTGGTGTAGAGAGGTTATTGAGTATAGGCGGCAATGCTGTGAACCCTGATATCCAGAATACCGTTGCGCCAAACGTTTGTGAAGAACAGGCCAAGAAGCCAATGTCGAAAAAATAATGAGTTGTGAGTTCATACCACGTCGGCCACCAAGACCACATCCGATCATTTCCCGCTGATTCCCGGGTGCTGTTATCCAGTGTTTTGGAGCTTTGCTTCACAAAAGTGCTCTTTTGCGCGTGTGCGTGCTTGCAGTTATGCGCGTGAGTGAGATGAAGCATTCCATCTACACTCTCTTCGACGGCCCAACCAAAACAGTCCGATCGGTTCTCATTCACGGCTTCAAGCATGAGTAGGAATGAGCCAAACTCAAAGACGGTGGCACCGATGAAAGCTGTCAATCCGCCGGCCCAGTCAGAGACCTTGGTTGAGGGATTGAGGACGGGGAGCCATGAGTAAAAGCCATTGATGACCCAGATAATTGACCCTTTCAGTGGTTAGCTATTGCTTCGTGTGATGAGGTAGTGAGTACCTATTGTGAAGACGAGGGCGACGTCGTACGATACATCCCAGACTGGGTATCTGACAAACATCTTCAAGATACCCCGGAGAGTCTGGTGATACGAATTTGATAGCCTCGGTCCTTTCGTTGCCTCATGATTGTGAGGATCAACAGTGATTGCTAGCGCATGCCGTCCTTTTCTGTTATCGCGACTCCTCCAGACGTAAGCAACTCCAGGACTCTCAGCGCCCGGTCGCGATTCCTTTCCGGCAATCCCGCCGTCAGACTCAGCATTGAGCGCCTTCTTGTCGGCAACCAGATATCGCTTCGTTGGATTGAGCGCCCTGACTGGGCCGGTCGTGCGCTCAGCGTGGTAATGCCGACCGTGGAAATGGTCGTGAGCTCGTGGCATTGTTACGTTACGGTGGAGATGGGATGGGCTGTTGACCCGGAATAAACAAGAAAAGGGCGCTGTGTCGTTTTTAAAGTTGGCAATTGATTGGATGACGTGGATGTGTATCAAATCGGATTAGCGCTGAGGTACAGTATCTTAGTCCCAAATGGCCCGGCGCAACGCTCGCTATACGAACACTGATTGCTAAGAACTAGCGAAGCATTGGTGATGCTATGTCAGCATTCTGAATCTTGGTAAATATAATTGATTTCAAGATCAAGATAACATTGACAAGTAAGTTTTTCGACATTGTTACGCCCGATGGCTCTGCCTTCGAGTCGGTTAGCGAACAGAATTACATGCTGGCTCACGGCGCTTGTCTCAGAACCAACAGTTTCTACAAAAGTGAATCATTTTCTCATCCTTGGCGAAACAACAACTTCCTAGCGGTCCCAGAAGCAAAAGCCTCTATCCCATCCTTGTCAAGAATCCCTTCCCTTCGGATCATCTCTAAATACTCCTTTCCAAGCTTATTATCACTGAAAGGATAATCAACACTAAACATGACTTGACTCAGAGGCATGTTTCCTAACAGGCACCGTAAAGAGTGTACGTCAAACATTCCTGAAGTCGTGATCCAGATGTTGTTATGCATCACCTCCGCAAACCCGCGTTTCATGCCGAAGAATGCAGTGGCCTTACTGATACGGTCAAACATATATGGGATGAGCTCTCCGGAATGTCCAATGATGATTTTGAGCTTCGGGTGGCGGTCGAAAGTGTTACTAGCCATGAGGCGAAGAATGGTGTTAGCAGTGCTGGCATGCCACCCAAAAGCAAAGGCGCCGAGTGCAGTCGCTGAGTCGCTGTCTGACTGCAGATTGCCACCTGAGTACAAAGCCTCTTTTTCTTTTTGACTTGGCCATGCGGGATGTATATAAATCGGCACGTCGAGTTCCACAGCTTTTGCCCAGAGGATGTCGTACTCACGACCGTCGTAGAAGTTGCCGTTGGAATGGTTATCAACGAGCGCACCGACGAAGCCATGCTCTTTGATACATCTTTCCAGCTCATGAGTTGCTGCCACGGGATCACCCATCGGGAGACACGCAAAGCCAGCGAAGCGAGACTTGTTCGCTCGGACAGCTGCAGCAAGCTCATCGTTACAAGCTATTATGGTTTCGGCTGTGACAAAGTTTATGGGAGTGTGAGACAGGACTTGGATCGCTACATTGTTCTCATCCATGTTCTTGATTCGTTCATCATCGAGGTCGACGAGCTTATTGATGATACTGTCCGGAAATCCATGGATCGGGTCGTCTGTTGCTGCCGTTGACGAGTGTGCTGCCTGAGAGAGAAAGTGTTCCTCAAGTGTAATACTCATTATAGTGATCAATTGCTTACTGGCGTGTTAAAGGTCAAGAAGGTGAAGTCGGAATGAGAGAGCGCAAAGTTTACAAGCTGACAAGTACAAGGACTGCGACAGGGAATAGAAACACTTCGTGCCATATGCCTAATATACTTGTGAGCTCTTCGGAGATCTCGGATAAAACGGTTATCGCCATACAATATGCGAACTAGCTGATGAAGTCATCTCGGTGCCGGTTCGGCAAAACAGACTATGGTAACAAATTACTCCTATATGAGACCGAATTATATAAATCTGATGCACTGTATTCGATTCGATGTAAACAGAACTTTTAGGAGTCCCAGGCCGCCTTCAGCCTCGTTTCGGGAGGTCTCAGTTTCGAATCAAGACCATTCTGATAGTCTTCTCTGCTCTCAACAATAGATAGTTTAAATATACTAGCAATATGGAGAACCTACAATATTCATCCCGTTGTGCTTCTACTCTCAGGATCCGATCAATCTCTAACCATTACCATACCGCCTTTCCAATCATGCAGCCCTTCAACCTCAACCTTAGACACCTCAACAAAGCCAAATCTTGCATAAAGCTTCTCCAGACCAGCTAGACTAACAAGCCAAGCCGCTGAGTCCTCGTCATCTACCTTCTCAAGTCCATCTTCGAGCAACATCTTGCCAAGACCCTCTCCTTGCAGGACAGGGTCGACGCCCAGCAGAGAAAGGTAGTGCGCTGTTTGTCTCTGTGGGGTGTTGAGCACATGCGGTTCAACGTCAGAAAATGCTTGTTCAAAAGTTTCCATGTTGTTCTTGTTGAGACCTTGGACTGGGAAGAGATATTCTTGCAGGTTGATAAAACCGTTGACAACTGAACCGATCCAGAACGCTTATACAATTAGCAGAGATCCGAAGGACTCCAACTATAACAACTTACAGGGAGACAAGACCTTTTGAAGAAGTGTCAGAGGTTGAGTTGGTCGCTTCCACCACGATAGGCCGACGGGATGATCATGCTTATCAACCACAACACTCAGCGAATACCCAGGCGTCCAATACCGACGCTGAAATCGTCGACAAGACCACGTATAGAAAGACAAAGGATCTTGTCTCCTCGTGGGAAAGAAAAAGTCGATTAATGGTTCGTTGCCGAACGATGCAGCATAGATCCGTGTCGTGGCTGGAACATCAAAGAAGGTTCCGGGCCGGATGCGGTATTTCGGCGCTGATTCTGAAGACTCCGACATGATGACAAGATGTAGCCAGCTTTTGTTTCTTTGAAGTTTTTGGTGACTGAGGGCTGAGGTTCAGAGAAAGGGCAACGAGATAGCCTGCTCGATATTGGGCAGCACGGAGTTGATACCTGGCTGTCTGTTTCCGAGGCCGGGGTGACTCAATTTTTCTGCCCGGGATCAACATTCGGAACTGATCCGACTAGCCCGGTAGATGCTCCACTTCACTTGCCAAATCATCATGATCTCGGTCGACGTGGCCAAAGAGACCTGCGACAAGCCTATACCGTCTTATATATGAGCATTTTCCATATCAGGAGAGAAATATAGTTGCATATTTACTCTATCGAGGCAGGCGGGAGTAAAGGATCTTAGAAGGATTGGTAAGCTCAGGGTTCTAGACCGCCGCAGTCGCTTATCAAAGCTCCACTTCGCTGACGGGCCTCATAAAGCCCGCAGGGCCAGCACAATGTTCTCTCACCAGGTATCATCAGAAAATAAATGACCGTGCCACAAGATCTCGTTCTCCCGCGCCCAGGGGCGAGTTACAAGCCTCAACAGCCTGTTGCGGGGCCGACAGAGTCTGCTTTTGTAAAAACCTTTGGAGCACTACTGCCTGCCGCTCAATTCCTTCAGACTCCCCGCGGTAAGGCTGCTTATTACGAAATCACACCTTCATCATCCAACGATGGTACCACCAGAATCGACAAAGTACTGTTCATCCATGGCGTTCAAACTCCAGCGCTAGGCATGCTGCCTCTCACACGCGCCCTTAAGAAATCGTTCCCGGCTGCGCATATGGTTCTGATCGATCTCTGGGGCCATGGACTGAGCGATACACCCGTTGCTCCACACGAAGCCTCACTATTCCACGAACTTATCGACAACCTATTGGATCACCTGAGCTGGCAGTCTGCTCATATCGTCGGCTTTTCCTTCGGCGGAGCCACTACTGTCAGCTACGTTGCCTCCAGGCCCTCGCGGGTCAAGAGCTTCACTCTCGTTGCGCCCGCAGGGCTTTTGCAACTCTCCATGTTCACGCCTGAAGAGCAGGCCTATCTTCAAGGAGACGACGATGCTGCTGCAAAGAAATGCGTCTTGAACATTCTCGAGGGCGGAGACCTCGTTGTACCAGAGGACTGGAAACAGAGGGTCGCCAAGGGTGAAGTCGTCGCTGCGGCTGTTCGTGAATGGCAAATGCGCGAGCACCCGGGACACACGGCTTCTGTTGTTGCGATCTTCAGAGACGGCGGTGCGATGGGCTCGCATGCACACTTTGATAAGGCGGCCAAGACGGGCATTCCATCACTCGCTGTGCTTGGAGAGCTGGATAGCTTGTGTAGCAAGGATCAGCTTAATGAGCACGGATTCGAGAATGTTTTCGTTGTACCAAAAGCTGTTCACAGTGTTGTGAGGGATCAGGCTCTGGATGTAGCGAACCTCATTGGAGATTTCTGGAGGGGAATAGAGAAGCAATGAACTGGAATAGATTTAGTAGTTCCTTAGAAACAAACTGGGAGCATACACTTGCTATGGCCCTTACCTTCACTAGTTGAATCGCTGACATGATTGGATTACACAACATTGAAGCAACCCGAGAATGGCATCTGGGGAACTCATGGTTCTAGATCCCCAACGACATGCCACCTTATGGTCTCCACGCCAATAGTGCCATTTATAGTTCAACTATCGAACCAGCCACTCGGTACTGTCATGCTCATTGGCTTAGGCGCATGACAGCATTCCAATGCAGGGCGCGATGGTCTCGAAGATGCAGTGACTTGACATCCAATTGGGTACTAAAGTACCGCATCTTCAGGTCTCTCGTATCGCGTCAGATAAATCATTAGCCTCTGAGCCCAGTTATAAACTGTAACTCTCTGTTCCCCCGCACCCTCATCCGATCTCTCGCACTATCTGTCTCTATTACCACTGGAACCTCGCCAAAGAGACTTCATAATGCCAGTCACCGAGATCAAAACCCAAAATGACTACGAAAAACTCATCAAGAAGTACAGAGTCGTCATCATCAACGCGCAGGCTTCATGGGCTGGTCCCAGCAAGGTTTTGAGCCCCATCTACGACAGACTCTCCAACCAAATTCGCTACAACCCAGAATGGTTCTCCCTCGCTAGATTCGACATTGAAGACGCACCCGATCTTGGTGAAAAGCTTGATATTCAAGGTGTCCCGTTTTTTATAGCTTACGAGAATGGTGAGAGGAAGGCTAGTGTACTGATGCCCAGTCCGAGCAAACTCGAGAAGTTTCTCAACGATTGGTCCGATAGGGCTCATGAGATAGGCAAAAGTGGCTGAGAAGAAGTAATTTCGGAGGCAGCAGGAGCCCTTTTTCTAACAATGGAGGTTATGATGGATTGAGAGGCGGTCCTCGCGTGGTCATCTGGCATGTTCCCCCTTCGGTTAGTGTCATCGGCAATTTGGACCATATGATTAATGGCAAGAATTGAAGGGGTTGAACCATAAAGGCGGTAGAAATGTCAGTATTGTGTTTATGAGATCCATTTCCCATCATCTGTTTGTTTCCGGCTACGAGTTCGGCTACCCAAATTAAGTTTACCGACATCTTATCTTATCACGGCACGTGAAACGACTACGACTAGAAGATAGCTGACATCAAGTGCGCAGACAAGGATGTTATTATTCATGTTGCGCACTTGACACCTCGTTTCGCGAGCATTTCATTTACATGTTCTTGTCAAGGATTCTAGATCTAAAATTCTATAATTAACCTCAGATTCTAACAACCCTTGACATTAAAAGACAGGTACATAAAGTTCAGCTCTCGACCAGCTGAAGAACCGCATCGACAGTTTCCTCAGCCGCAGTAGCAAAAAATGCATGGCTCGCCTTCTCAACTGTCACTTTTCTGTCGATACCACCTACCGCCGCATACATCTCCTGTCCCGTAGGAGGCACAACGCGATCAGCCCCGCGGATCACATAGCCGGCCTTTCCCTTGTAGTTCTCATCTGTAAGTGGGGAGTAAGAAACTGGCGTATTCATGCTACTCAACGCTTGGTCCGGTAGCAATGAGATGTAATACTCTGCTTCTGTGTCTGAAATGTCGTGATACATTGTATCTTTCGCTCCCGTGAACCGAACCCAGCCCGTTGTCGCCTGCGATGGTTAGAGTTCGCTAGTCTCGGGGGAGACGCTTTATGACGTACGTTGTAGTCAACCCAGGGAGGGAGATTCTTCGAGTCTGTTCCCATCATTTCCAACGTCGTCTTTCCTTCAATTGGCGTCACGGCCGAGACGTAGATCAGGGCAATCACACCGCCTTTCTTACTTGCTTGTTCCCGCTCTTTCTTGCTTAAACCTTGGACAGCCTGTGAGCCGTACATCCCGCCATAAGAATGCATCAATACGACGATATCCTTGCCATCCTCAACAAGCGGGAGCAAGAGCTTCCTCCTCAATGACCCAGCGTCGTCTTGACAAGTGCCGTTTGCATCATGTAACCCTGGTGCGTTTTGGCTGACGAATGGGTATCCCTTTTGTGTGAAGATCTTCTTTATGGGCTCGAATGACTCCACGGTATGCCACGCACCTGGTACAGCCAAGATAGTTGGGGACATGGTAAAAAGCGAAAATATGTAATTGACAATGTAACCGCACAGGTGATGGGTTGGTGGCGCAACGTAGATTTATTATCACTTGGTCAAGAATCAATAGAATGAGTCTCCTATTATATGTATGACAATGATTAGCCTGGCTTCCACGAAACCTGACTCTAACAGAGATGCCGAGAATCCAGAGTCTTTCCACAAACAGTATGCCGACATTAACCTCACGGCCGAGTCATGCACGCTGCCCTGCCCTAGTTTTCGACCGGCTCATGCTAGTCTTCCAAGTGTCTTTACGCTAAACTTTAGTCCCTTATCAAACGGTTTATTTACGGCTGCCATTGGAAGTAATGTTACCTATGATTCGCCTTTTCTCAAGGAGAGCCGATAGAATGAGGCTTATGCGATGCATATCTCATCTTTCGTCCCGATGATGATTATTTTGCCTCATGGGTTCGTTTCATCGAGGTTGACAAAGAAGACGCTATCTTGGGATGATTGGCTTGCATACTTTGTAGTTGTAAGTCGTATCCACCTCCCCGAAGTCGACCTGCCTGACAATTCTTACAGTTCAACGCTCTTGGCGTATTCATCACAAGGATCTTGTGGCTTAGATTCGGTCTCGGTAGACATCTTGCTTGAGTGATACAGGACAATCCGAAAAGCATCGACAACTTGTTCAAGGCCATTATCGCAAATGAGATCATGTATACGACGGCTTTGGCCTGTGCGAGACTATCCCTTGTAGGATTCGTCTACCACTCCTTCGGCGTCTCAAGCGTGAGATATCCTCTGCACGGATTTGTCGCCTTTATCATTGCACGGGTCATCTCCACAGCAAGGCTCACCATTAAAAAGCTCCGCGGCCAATGCCGACATGGGGTAGTACATTCCCTCGAATCGAACATGCTGGCGTATCTCAGGCTTCTAGGATGGCACGAACCAATATTGCATCGATCTATCCAAATTTTATGTTGAAGTTGCGATTGGAGGTATCGTCACTGACATTGGCCTGATGATTATTCCACTGCCATACATCTGGGCTTTGAAGGTACCCTTATACCACAAGATCTTGATGGTAATCAAGTTATTGTTTGGTAGTTTGTAAGTGCCTTTCCCCCCAATGGCGATTATTTAGCTAATGACAAAGTGGTTGTTTTGTCACTATCGTCCGCCTCAACGAGGTCATCACCGTTGATCTGACCGATCCAACTTGGGGTACTGTCGATTTGATGATCTGGATGGGCATGGAGGTCTACAGGTATGCATACTCCTCTAACGTAGCTCTGAAACTAATGCTGACTGGACAGCGCTCTGATCTGTGACTGCCTCCCAACCATGCGTCCGCTCATCAAATTTGTCTAGAAGAAGCTTAAGTTAAAGCATTTCAGTTCAAACGGGAAAACACATCCATTAAAGCCTGTGTCAAATAGAATTGGCATGAGGGGAACCAATTCCCGTCAAAACTCACGGCATTTAGCAGATGGCGTTCTTACATCGAATACAGACGAGGTGGAGTTAATGGAGCATGCTTACCATGAGCTGCACTCGGATAATGCCGATGGTCAATCACAAGACTCCATCGCGGCGCATGAGCAAGTTTGACCATAGAGTCACTACCAAAAGAAGAAGCTTAGATCGGTGAACAGCACGAGGTGTAGATGTATAATAAGCATAAATGGATCATTCATCCTTAGGGTTTCTGGTGGAAATTCGGGTCACCCGAGGCCGGATTCTCTAAATACCGAAAGTGGGGCGCCGGTCCCGAACCAAATGTGCCGTCCCGTCATGAGCCCGATCTCAACGTCGGACCCGGAGCGTTCCTCTTCGGGCCTTGATCAGAATTTTCGATCAGGCCTATATATAGCCCAGTGTCCCCATCGAATTATCGCTCATTCTATCCAACAACCTATCTTTTCTACAAACAACATGACAACTACCGAAGAAACATCCGTCGTGATCGTTGGAGGCAGCCTTGTAGGCCTTTCTACAGCGCTCTTCCTCTCCCATCTCAACGTCCCCACCATCCTAATAGAGCGCCATCCCGGGAGTTCTCTTCATCCTCGCGCAATTGGCTACACTGCCCGAACAATTGAACTTTTCCGCACCGTTGGCGTTGAGTCAAAACTCAAAGGCATCCAATGGTCTGGGGGTCCTCCCCGTCGCATCGTTGTTGAGAGTCTTGCTGGAAAGTGGACTAAAGAGCAAGGCTGGACGCAAAAGCCTAAAGGTGGACCGCCTGTCTCGTTTGCAGAGTATTCTCCTACTGAAGGTGTTGCTATCGCTCAGGATGTCATTGAACCTGTCTTGAGAGATCGAGCGAGAGAGCTTGGAGCTGATCTTAGACTGGGCTTCACTGTTACGGGATGGAGTCAGAATGATGAAGGTGTCCAAGTCGATGCCACTGGAAGCGACGGCAAAGAAATCCATGTCAAGGCCAGGTACATGGTCGCATGCGATGGAAATCGCAGCCGGATTCGAGAAAGTCTCGGTATCCAACGTCATGGCGTTGGTCTTCTCCGCAAGCTCCAGAGCATCATGTTCAGATGCGAGCCTCTGCAACATTTCCTCGACCACGGCTACAGTCAATTCCAGATTGAGGGTCGCGAAGATGGCTTCGAGGCTTTCATGACCACTTATGGCGGGGGGCGTTGGATGCTAGCTTGGAACCAAGAAGTCGATGCCCATGAAGCTGTCCTCGATGATGCGACCCAGCGCAACATGATCCGCAAGGCTTCGGGGGTACAGGATCTCCGAGATGAGGACATTGAACTCATCACCACTGGAAAATGGGACATTGGTGGTCTCATTGCTGATAAGTTCTCTTCTGGTCGTGTCTTCCTCGCTGGTGATGCAGTTCATGCCCTACCTCCAAATCGTGGCGGTTACGGAGCAAACACCGGTATAGCTGATGCACATAACATTGCATGGAAGCTCGCATCAGTGCTCCGCGGTGAATCCTCGCCGGTACTTCTTGATACCTATGACGTTGAGAGAAGACCCGTTGCAGATGTCCGGCATGACCAGATCTTTGCAAGGGAGGACTACAAGCGATACGTCGGCGACAAGGAATGGCCTGGCAAGAACGTTGAGATAATGGATGATGTGGCAATGGAATTCGGATACTTTTATAACTCAAAGGCCATTATCGGAGCTCCAGATGGATGTGTTCCCGTCAAGAGGCCAGATGAGTGGAATGGACAACCAGGTACCAGAGCGCCCCACGTTACACTCGAAGGCGATCATGTCTCAACTCTGGACTACTTCGGCACATCTTGGGTCGTTATTTCAAAGGAGAAGAGATGGAGCCAGCTCGTGGCAGAAGCATGTAAGGTGATCAACGTAAAGATTACGTTTGTGCACGTTGGAGGTGACGTTACCGAGAAGAATGAGGGCGATTTCAACAGGTTGTATGGGGTGGACGATACCGGTTCTTCGTTGGTTCGGCCGGATGGTTTTGTTACTTGGAGAGCACCGTCATGGCCGGCTGAAGCACAGAAGGAGTTGGTGCGGGCATTGGGTAGGGTTTCCTTCTCGCTCTAGCATACAGATGTTTTGTAGTGAAACTCACTGGCGATCTTATTGGCGGGTAAGACAATTTTCACAGGCCTTTGCTTTTTGTTCTTGGCCATCATCTTTGTTTCATGGCGATGAGGTCATAAGAGCGAGCAGCGAAAGGCAATTCGAAGAATTAATAACAGTAACTAGTAGTAGATGATAGAAATAATTGTCAATTCAGAGTTTTGTCACCAATAAAGTACAGATTGAATGTGCAGTGCCCGAGCCACCAGCCAGTAAGTCTGAAAAGACATATAGAGTCGCTACAGATCCATTCGAGCCACCACACCCTAATTAAAGGGTCGGCAATAGTAGACAGTCTCAACAGTCCAGCCATCAACAGTGTATAGAACCACAGGCTTTCCAACAGCTTCGGTACGCTTCCAACAGTTATACCTATGGTATCCATTGGTACCCGTCCCAGCCCATGCATTGTCATGCTTAGTAGCCGCGTCCGCAAAGATATTTGATGTGAAGGACACACCGGTGCCAAAAGTGCCTAATTTCCAGTCAGCGTCTGCTTTATTCCGGCTTTCGGAAGACTTACCCTTTACAGCTTGACCTTCCCAGATAATGTGGCTTCCATGGGTGACATGGACGTGGTTGTCGGGACGAGAGCCCCCAGTTCCACCGGTTGCGTCGTGTCCGTCGGCGTAGTACGCCATTCCGCTGGAGATCTCGTTGCTTTTCCAGGAGTTTACGAGGTACAGCGTGTCAGCGGCGGTGATGGCGCCAATAAGGGCAGAGGTGAGAAAGGCGGTGATCTTCATGGTGTTGGTGATAAGATTGAATGCGGTGAATTGGATGCCCAGATATCTCTTGGCGAAAGCCCAGGTATATATACAATACAAGAATACATATTTTCGCAAAAAGATCAATTCGTGAACCTATAACTTAATGTCAGACTGTCAGCTTAGGTCGACTCGTGCAACATCACTCCGTCCAGGCTCCACCAAGATGAAAGTTCTTTGACTGTTAGTCGACCGACCCCCGGCATCACTAGAACTTCTGCGCTGCGAGTAACACAGATCTAACAGAATACGGTGACAATTATCGAGGCTCGGGCCGCCGTTTCATGCCTAGCGTACCTGATTAGGAAGGACTTGCATGGTGATTGGTGCTGTTTGGCTCCCTGGCAATTTGCCAGTAAAATTCACAACAAGGGACTCCATGCTTCCATGATTATTACTTTTCTCTTTGGAATGGGACGGGCGCAATCTGAAGGATTGTAAGACGAGGCCTATAATTGGACAGGGAAAACTCATGCTGGTATACCCAAATATAGAGTCTTATCATTTGCTGACACGTTTAGGCTCTGTCAACGGAGAGAGTGGCGAGAGCCACGCCGAGTGAAAAATGCAACCAGAAAGGTGTGTTTAGATCTTTGGTTTTTGAGCCCAAAAAATCCGATGAAATGATAAGATATGGCCAGGACAACGTTGTCGAATGTTATCAGCAGAGGTCGAGTAAAGGACTTGATTGTGGTCATTACAAAAGGAAGGACTATGTTGCCCACGCGTGTTGATTTGTGCTCTTAATCTTTATCTGGTGAGGCAAAGGCCTCTTTTGGTGTCAAAATCTTATGACCATAGCCATCACATCAACTCACTTTTTGTCTCTGGTTAGCTTTCATTTGGCAGTTTGTTGGTCAATCATTACACAAGAAAGATATATCTACTAAACGGAGATTTAGCAGAAACTACATAGTTCGAAAACCTGCTACGTTTCGGTGGCCATAAAACCGTCAAAATCATATTCTCAATTTCAATTCTTGACCTGATTTGTGTCAGAGATCATTTCAACTGTCATCTACTATAGCACCATTGCTACCCTGTATACCTCACCAATACGCCCAACTTCTGCTTCGGCATTTAATTATCTTTGATCTCTAAATATCGCCGTTATGCTTACCAAACCTATAGACTGGTAATCTTCTCTTCGATTTCCTTAGAAGATAGATACCGGCCGCAAGAGACAATAATTGAATATTGTTTACAAGCATTAACTTTTTAACGCATGACTGGTTGGCTTACGGGACTAGTGCGCTTTGCCTTGCCGCCTGATCGAGGGCCTGAGATGTAAGCCCATTTTCAATCTCGAGTGCGCCACATTGCTGCCTAGTCTAAAACATACGCATTTGTGTGCGTCTTGGGCATTCAGGTTCCTGCTTATACATTTAAAGAGCACGTAATGAGTATCATTTCCCATCAAAGCAGTCACAGGTTCCAGTCGCGATTCTCGTACGTCTCATTTTCAACGACAAAATGAGTATCGGGGTCGGTGTAGGCGATTTTATCAAGATTCTGGAGCTTACTCATCAAGCTCGCAAGCGATTCGTAGATGCCCCTAGCCAGTATGATGCGATATCAAAAGAGTAAGCCACTCTCCTTCTTCACATACAGAATACTCACTTGACTGGAAGCCTCAAAAACTTTCATAATGTCATCTTAGATATTGACATCCTTTCATCGGAATGGGAACTTGATATCAAGCAGCGAAAAACCCTCCAGGAAGTCATAGACGACTCAACATCTCTTTTAAATAGTCTTCTCGCCAAGCTTGATAAGTTTAGAGTAACTGCAAGTAGTAGCACGGGCATGGTCCAACATGCGAAGAAAGCGTGGACAAGATTAAACTGGAGCAATGGTGATATCCAAGAATTCCGAACACAGTTGTCGCTCAATCTTGAATTACTTGGTGCTTCCTGGAGACAGATATATAGGTATTCGTCATATTCCTTTCTAAGAAGCATCATGAACTGAACAGATTATAGCCAAAGATTCTCCAAAATTGAACTGAAAACAGATCATATCACCGAGCGAGTAGATCAGCAGCATCTTCACGAAATACTTGATTGGTTTGGGCCTTCTGACAATGGGTCACGCCAAAGCTCTTTATTAGATCAACACGAAGAGGGAACCTGTGAATGGTTTCTCACCTCAGCTGAGTTCCAGGACTGGATCAAAAGCCAACATGGACTTTTGTTCTGTCCAGGCCTTCCTGGAGCAGGGAAGACATTCCTAGTCTCCATTGCGATCCGGTATCTTCAAAGCCTCTTCAGCAGTGGCGGTAACACCAGCATAGCTTATCACTACTGCGACCTCAGGCATCAGGAAAGCGAAACCATCAACCTCATTCTCTCAAGTATCCTCAAACAGCTTGCTCGGTGCCACGAGTCTCTGCCAGAGGCAATGAGGACTTTGCATACCACGCACAAGAAAAGAGACACTCGGCCTTCGCTACAAGAGATTAAAAGTACATTAAACACTGTGGCATGCTTGACCTCTCGAACATTCATAGTCATTGATGGCCTTGATGAGTGTCTCGTGTGGAGAGAGCTCATGACGGAGCTTAGAAGCTTACAAGGCGTTAATATCTTGGCGACCTCTCGTGTCATCCCTGAGATTTCCAACGACAAGGGATTGGAAGGGAGTACTGTCTTGGAAGTACATGCGAGGGAGACGGATATTCGTAAGTACCTTGCTAAAAGCATGCCGAAACTTGGTAGATTCGTCGTGAACAACGAACAGCTTCAAGAGGATGTCTACAAAGCGATCCTAGGAGCGAGCGGAGGGATGTGAGTTGATCCAATCCATCATCTAGTCAGATTTCTAAAGCTGAGAAAACACAGGTTCCTTCTGGCACGACTACATCTTGACTCTCTTCAAGGTCTAATGTCTGTTAAAAAGCTAAAAGATGCCCTCAGCACCCTGCCAACCGGTACATCAGCATACGACAAAGCCTATCAGTGTGCTCTTGAAAGAATAGAGAGCCAGCACGAACATCGAGTAGCCGTCGCTAAGGATGTTCTGGCCTGGCTGACTTTTGTAAAAAGGCCTCTCACAATTGAAGAGCTCCGAACAGCTGTCATTATCCAGGAGGCAGACTTGGACATCGATGAAGACAGCTTAATGGATATAGAGGATATGGTTTCTGTATGTGCGGGCTTAGTGGCCGTTGATGAGCAGAACGGCAAAGTTAATCTTATTCATTACACGACAGAAGAGTACCTGAGGCGAACGTGGCCCATATGGGCAAACACACACCTGAAATTCCTGAATGCAGATATGGCCATTGCAACGACATGCCTCACTTACCTGCTGTTCCCCGTCTTTGACGTCGACTTTTCGGAGATGGACCGGCTTTCGCAGAGCAAAAAAACCGGGACACAGGTCTTTCCGCTCCTGGAATATTCTCTCAGCCATGGTGCGCTTCATGCTCGAGTCGCTAGTACCAATTGCCCATCCATTGATAGACTCCGCTTTTCGGATTCAAAGGTTTCGAGAAATTGGCTACTATGGAATGCAAAGTATGGAGAAGGCCAGGGAGAAGGTACTGCCGAATGGCTCATAGAACAAGGCGTCACTGCTAGTGTCCGAGATTCAGAAGGGAGGACCGCTTTCCATTATGCTATACTCAACGGCTGGGCGGATTGTGCCGAGTGTCTGCTCAAAGGAGGAGCTATTATGGACTTCGACGTCAAGAACATGACTCCTTTTCACTACGCAGTCAGCACCGGTAATGAAGCGATCGTTAAGGTCTTCCTCGGCGCCGGAGTACCAGTTGATCTGCCAGTGACGAGACAGCTTCACACATCCCCTTGTCAAGAGAACAAGGCGATATATGTTGCAAAGAATAATGAGCAGATTGTCCTCGGCAACTCATGCTCAGAGCAAGGCTTGACTCCGCTGCATCTTACTGCCATGACAGGGAGCCAAAACATGACGAAGTTCCTTCTGGATCACGGGGCGAACCCAAATTTTCCTTCGCACAGCGGCGAAACGCCGCTGCATCTAGCTATGAAGGAAGATTTATATGGGCCAAGATGGCACAACAGGAAGGACTTCTGGAATGATCCGGAAAATCGCGTGGAGTGTGTTCTTGGGTGGATCGATCCAGAGGAGGATGAGG
The DNA here is from genome assembly GCA_013364935.1 of Fusarium anthophilum. Lineage (NCBI taxonomy): Eukaryota > Fungi > Ascomycota > Sordariomycetes > Hypocreales > Nectriaceae > Fusarium > Fusarium anthophilum. The sequence continues at coordinate 141,459 of JABEVY010000013.1, read as the reverse complement.
ACAACTATTACTCAACTAAGGCCTGGATTCGAAAGGAAAGGTCGGCGATTATTGAACTACTCTTAGACAACCCCAAGACTGACATCAATGCCCAAGACATCTTTGGCATGTCTCCATTGCATATTGCGGCTGAAAGGAAGGACTTGGCTGCGTCAGTGTTCCTGAAGCTCATCGACAGAGGTGCTGATATCTCTTTGTGCACAACGGAAAGCAGAACGCCATTGCATTTGGCCATTATGAACAAGAACGTCGTTGCTGTTTCAACCCTTTTCAAACTTGGGGCAGACCCTATGGCTGAGGATGCCAAAGGGCTTAACACTTTGCATTACGCGGCTCAAACTCGCCACTTACAGATACTGCAAGATTTGCTGGCCACCATTCCGGACACTCAGATGGAAGCCTACCTGAATTGGAAGGACAAAAAAGGGAAGAATGCTCTTCATCACCTCTTGAGAAAACATGGTGTTGTTGAAATTCCTGTCGCCCGATATCTCCTGGAACGATGTAATGGCATCAACAATCTCGACAGCACAGGAATGTCGCCCATGGCGCTATACATTCGTGCCAATGTCCTCTTTTCGCGCCAGGATGACCAACATCTGCTAGATCTTTTGTTTAGCTACGGAGCAGATCCCAGCTTCAAAACTACAGAAGGGTTTGGTTTGGTGCATTTAGTCGGCAGTTCGCGCCGATGCTCTGTGGGTGTACTCCAAACCTTGGCAAAATGGGGTATAGACCTAAGATCCTTGGATACACGGGGTCGAACCGTTCTTCATCATAGTTCCATAACAGGAACTCTGGTAGAGGACGTCCTACACTTTCTTTGGCATGATATAGAGCTGGTTGTGGGTCTCCGTGACGTGCATGGGAAGACAGCTTTGGACTATGCCGTTGAGGAGAAACAGAAGGAACATAGCCCCGATCTCTTTGACCCAAGCCGATGGATCAGGGCGGAGAAGCTACTTCGTGGTGTAAAGATCGAAGTGTAGCTTGGAAGTTTTCAATTTCTTCGGCAACAGTCTTCTTCTTGTATCGTCTCGTTGAGAATGCTTACATATACAAATACGCATGCTACCCATATCTTCTGAAGTAGCATATTGAATCCTCATGTATTGTCATTGGGCTAGCTAACTCCCTGTCTATCCTCAATCATCATTTCCATCCTTGACTGCATGGCCTAATCCAGCCCCGAAGCGACGTCGAGTCTGTCATATTTTATTTTGTTCAGAACATTATCGCCCTTCGAGATTAGGTACAGTCCCATACGTAGACAACGGCGACTACTGAACAGTGCTCCTACTCTCCCACGGGTCACACAGCTTTAGTCAACAGATGGGTTTCTTCCAGTTGAGACTTGTCGCTTACATTTAAGTACAGAAGAAACTAATCATCGATTTGGAACTAAAGATGGAAGACAGCAACCGTAAATGGAGAAAACATGCTTGTCTCGCAATGCTAATCAGAAGAGGGAGGAGACTTTGGCCACATCTCCCAGTCTATCACATCCTCCCATCGAAGTACCTCATCATCGTCTTCGTCACCATAATCATGATAATATTCACAATCCTCACACTCCTCGTCGCGAACAGGCGCTGAGTAATACATGTTCCTCCGTTTATTTCGCTTTCGCCACTCTCGTTTCGCCTTTTCAGCCTTGTGTTTCTTATGTGCCGTCTTTGCCCATTGCTTCAACTTGTCAGGGTAGCATATACACCACAGCGCAACCTCTCGTGCCGCCATAGCGTCTTCCAAAGCATCGTGAGTGTTGGAATCCTGTCGAATACGCAATTTCAACAAGTCTGCACAGAGGGATTGAAGACTCCATCGACGACCAAAGGCAGCGCCCGCTCCAAACACCGCTTCTGCCGTAAGAATAGCAGTATCAAAAATCTTCCCATGCGATAATCGAAGCCTTTTTAAATCTTGCTGGAGAGATTGTCCAACCATCGCTGTCTCTGTGTTGATATGCTTAAGTAGCTCTTGTCGTGCTGCTTCCCAACCACGGAGAACTTGTCCTTGGGATGCGGCTATAGCGAGTGTTGCTGGCCTTATACCATGGATGTTGGTACGCCAGTCAATAATTGGCTCATGAGGCTTGACAAGAGAGTTGATCAAAAGTTCGCCAGTGAAGAAATCGATTACGCAGATAGATATAATTTCACTTTCGCCATTGTTTACCCCTGCCATTTCGCAATCTAGGGCAACTGCCTTTCTTTTGGGCTCGAGAGAGGTAGGGCGAGTAGCCATAATGGTTTGCTTCGTGATAGATGCTTGTTGAGCGTTCTCGGGAGTTTCCTCCTTCAAGACATAGCCCTCCTTTTTGAGGCGCTCCGAAGGATGGCATTTGCGAATGAGACGGTCGTATGTAACTGAATTATCTAGTAGTGAGAACCCTTTGTAGTTTTGGTCTTGGAAGTGAAAGGGCGGTGGGGGTTGAGGTGCAGAGACGTTTGACACTTGGTTTTGAGATAGTATAACAACCGGCAAGTTCATATGCTTTGCTTCGTTGTGCTGGGACAAGGCTTCCGTGCTGCAAAACCATCTGATGCAGTACTCACAACACTGGTTGCCTTCGTGGTCTGCATCTAAACAATGTTTTGCTAATTGGGAATGGGTGTTGAAAGAAGTAGAGCACACTTTGCAGCATCGCCGGCTGTTGTTGTTGACTTTAACCATTGTAGAAAATGTTTGAACGGCAGTGCGGAGTAACATGAAAGAGGGCAAGTTGGAGGCGACATGAGGTATTTGTTTAGGAGCTGCAAGTTGGGCCTCAGCGCTTGGCAGGCCTCCCGATTCAATTGTGTATTGGCAGTACGAATGCAGGATGGTGGCGCAATCACACGATCCAGGCAGTACAACTCCACCCAGTTGCGTAGCCAAGACAGCATCTGCAGCAGTGCAAAACAGATCTCGTCGTTTGACTCGTGTAATGTATAAGTATCTTTGTGAAAGATGTCAGTCCCTTGATAAAGAGAAGGTCCGGTAGTGGCCTGGCATCGGGAGTAAACAGCTATCGGCTACACAAAGGTACATCAGTTTACTCCGTCCATTATAATGCACGTAAACCTCTCCAATAAGTGTTATCTAGTGCGGGGTTGGGAATACATCCTCGAGCCCAACCAACGAGCTCCGCCATGTCTTGACATTTTACATTTTCAAAGGCCCGCTATACATGCGGGAGGCCGACCTCTCTGTCATCCAGTCAGATTTGTCCGGCTGCAGCGGCCAGCAAATTCCCACAGACTCGAGAGGTAGGAATTGATCATCAGTATATTTAGAAAAGGCTTGCACTTGTGACGTCGGTCTTGACAAGAAAAACGGGGGCTCTTCTCGTAGATACCACTCATCTTGACCTTCTTTAACATTACTACAACCAAAACTCCCACTCCTCTGCATCCTATGAGCCACCTTCTTCCATTTTGAACATGTCATCTTCCCAGCAAATTCAATCAGACATACATACTAGTCAAAGCCAGCTATCGCATCCCATCCATGCCATGGCCAAGCACATCCCGAGGTTCTCTGAGCTTCCTTGGTTCGGTTGTGATGGTGACCTCTCGGCACCAATCATATCTGCAGATTGCATGATTGACACTCCTGTCAACAATTTCATTCAAATGCACCAGCAAATCGAAGACTTGCAAAGCACGGTCAATGATCTTTTAGAGGAGAACAAGGCCCTCAAGCTGCAACTAGCGACAAGAATGGTAGAATCGATATCCAGGCTACAGAAAATCTGCAAAATGAACATTGATATGCAAGCAAGTCTAAACGAAAAAAAAGGCAATGGTAGATGAACTTGATAAGCTGCGAGCGCAGAGTGTCAGGCATCCGCTAGGAATGCTAGAAAGAACACGAAGAGGGATCTGGATTAGCAAACTTCTATCGAGATCACAGTCTGTTGATGGCAATCACAACGCACTCCAAGGAGATGGATTATATGATTCCGAAATCGAGAATGCGGCGTCTGATGTAAAGAGTCCTTTGGACACTATCCTCAGTGCTGATGAGGCCCGATGTCTGTTTGATTCCTTTGAAGAGTGCTTTGACGAGCAAGATTTGGATTCATTGTCATTGCGACATTGCTCAGTTTGCCACAAGATGAGATTCGAACAAGCCAACCCCAATAGTTCATACCCTTTCGTGGACGAGTTCTCCACGAATCTTCCACGACCTACCACCTGTAGTGCTGCTATCTGCTTGGTCTGCTATCTTGGATCTGTTGTCAAGTCTATACAGGGACTACCCGAAACTTGGTGGGAAACTTCGGGGTCAACAGTTCTAATGCCATGTCCTTGCGGTACCTGTTCGGCTGACATCGCTTTCCGGGATCGTGGGACTTTACAGACACTACTTGAACTGGCGAAAATCCAGGATACAGACGGAAAACTGAGAATGTAGGTATTCAGATTGATCTGGCTTCAAACTGTTAACTCTTCTGAATTAGGTATGATACAGCACAGCACCTTGTGTCAATGCTCGACAGCCTTGATCCGCAGCCAACTTTCGAAGCACGTCAGGTCGCCAAGCGCCTCCATCAACATCTTACTTCCAATGGTGTTATGAAACCATTATTTGGCGTTGCGATATCAGAACTACATACCCCGGAGGAGGGTCTACCACACAATGTGAACTCCAAACGACTTCAGCTTCTCGAGCCGACTGGTACTAACGAGATATTGCGTGTCCCCATCTTCACACAACTTCTGCGACGAGAACAGTCTGCAGCTGAATGTTCGATCTGCGTTGAACCTATCTATGATTTAATTGGTGAAGCCTTCAAAAAATGGGATACCATTTGTGGTGATTTTGATGGGGACTGGAAGTGGAAGGTTCTTCCTTTTCCCCGCAAGCTTGAACAGAGGTGTTTTCATACCGTTGACTTCTGCAGTGGTTGCTTGCAGAACTATATCGAGGGTCAGCTTGATCAACATGGTAGAGCTGGATGTCATTTACTTACTTGCCCTTCTGTCGATTGCGGTCGCCGACTTGAATACGACGAGGTGAAACTATATGCGAGACAAGATACATTTTCAAAGTAAGTACTGTTTCTAGTTTGAAACAAGTCTCTAATGAGCTCGAAGATACGATGACTACTTGAAGCTAGAGGCTTTGAGCAACCTGCCTTCTTTCCGATGGTGTCTTGCCGAGAACTGTTCCTATGGACAGATACATGACCTAATCGAGAGTAACCACGTCTCATGTAGGGAATGCGGTTATGAGATGTGCTTCCAGCACCAGGTCAAATGGCATGTTGACTTGACATGCGAAGAATTCGATAGCATGCAGGAGAATGGAGACCCTCGGTTCCGTGAAACTCGAGACTGGGTAAATGCCAACACAAAGAAGTGCCTTCGTGCGGAGTCAATGCACAGAAAGGCCAAGGTTGCTTCCACATGACTTGTAAGTCACCTCACCAGTAGTCCCACTTGATTCATTCTAACTGCAATGATAGGTACGCTATGCCGCTATGAGTTCTGCTGGGAATGGCTTGCGAGCTGGAGCGACATCATGCCGAGATCGAGACAGTACAATCAACATGCTCATCGAGATGGCTGTTACTTCAGGTCCAGTAATCGGCAGCCTACACAGGTCATGGGGGAGCAGATACATGTCAGGTGATTGATCAGGTGTTCTGCAACACCAATGCTTAGGTACACTTATTCGTCATAGGTTAAAAGCCCATCGTGATTCATAATATTAAAGTCTGTTAGATATCTGCGTATACCTGTGACTAAATCACTACAGCGACATTCTGTGCGCAGATCTGGCCGTGATTACTATTAGCCCGTAACTTCCAGTCATCAGCAGCCGAGAAACCAGTGGCCATAGGGATGGGGCCGCGCCAGATCTGAAGTTTATGTATATGGCCGAACTACGAGCCCCAGTCGCCCGTTCGAGCTTGTAGAAGCCAATAGTTTCGTTCCCCAGGCTCGTCGTGTATCATCTGAATCCACGGAAATTCACCCACCATTTTTTGCACAGCTTCACAGGAGAGGTCTGGCTGCACAAAAGATCTCCATAGTGACAATATCGAGCTCGATGCGTCGATAGTAGATATACAGCCCATCAATATCAGCCAAATAAGCAATGGCATGTATGGATCTTGCTCTCGTTTCATGGCTAAATAGCACTCCTCGAGCTGTGAAGTGAAGATGGGTAGACGAGGTTTTTGCACTGGACTGCGCGAGAGTGTGGATATGAACGCAAGCATACCAAGTCGCAGAGCTTCAGACTCGTCAGGTAGCTGGCTGCTCCCAAGACCGATCAGGTGAGTCTGACTCGTGCTAACCTGTGATTGGAAATCTGCCCAGCTGAGAAGAGGTCGAATCTTTGAAGCTTGATGCTGGTTCGCATGAGTTGACAAAGCCTGCAATGTCTGGTAGCAGCTCATCAAAGCGGGGTGCGCCATCAGCCAAGGCATAACGCTTGGCGGCTTGATGACCCCAACAGGCTGTTGTGAGTATGAATAAGCAAATGGGAAGTACAATGGACGACCCGTTGCTAACGCTGTCCTAAGATCGACCTGCTGGATCTTGAACAGTAGTTTCGAGTCCATCGGCACAGGCTTCGTCTCGCGCAGTTCCAGTAACCTCCTCAGCCCGACTAGATGAGTTGTGATAGCGTTGAAATCTTCAAATGATTCAGCTGCGAATAGTAGAATCAGGATGATAAGTATGGTGGAATAAGATTGCTGTGTCGAAGCTTTGTGAAGATTGTTGTTTAATGACGAGAGAATGGTGCAGAGTGATTGCTGCGATCGAGGCGATATCTCGGTTCCAGAGCACAAATCATCCACGGCATATGTGGCGAGGAATATCGACTCTAGCAGAATCTTATTCTCGTTCAACAATGTCAAGTAGTCGGTCATTCTGTGAATAGGGTTGTCATCTGTGCTCTCGAGGTGTCTCTCAAGAGGGTATGTTGCATCGAGCAAGGCATTATACTTGACGACTGAAACTCCCATTAGTACTGAAGACCAAATCTCTAATGCGAATCCACAATGCATACCTAACCGCAGCGCAGTAGATGGCAAGGGAGATGAGTTAAAGCTAAGCTCATGAGTTCGGAGCTGTAGCGACTTTAAAAGAGGCTCGCAACTTGCTGATTCCTGCGAGGTCGTGAGTACCTGTGACACCGAGGCATTATGGGATACCTTGCGCGCCTTTCTCATCGATCGGCGCGAGTCCTGGCGTACATTGACCCCCTTCATACACCGACTGCGAATCGAGGCCCGACTACCGGGTTCGAATGGACGCCCATGGCCATCAACAGTAAGAAACGTGAACTCAGTGGCTGACATTGAGTAATATATTTACGGATGGTGGTCAAGTGATGCTGACCGACCCGAAAAAGGGCTTCAATCTGGTCCAAATCTCGCATGCACTCAGCCTCGATCCTTCGTCACAGATGGACCCGCACCTCGACCAGACTGATGCCTGAATTAGGCTAAGCGTTTACTCGGGCCTGTTCGGATTTTGGAAGACTCCGAGTTACCGCAGATCTTATCATGAGCACTAACCGCGCTTGGGCATCAATGTGGTCGTATATCATGGCCTATCCAAAAAAACCTAAGAGGAGTATGCAAGGCGTTACCATCAGACAAAAAGCCAAAAGAAAAGTCTAAAGCCGCGCGTTAGTGAAGCACGTCTAAGGCGCGAAGACCACATCGTTAACCTCGCTTGGTTAGTGATATGTCGATCACGACAGAGTAGTACAATAGACAGGCGCAGTTCATGTACGTGAATATCTACTATAAAGGAAAGCTGTTTCTCTAGAGAGCGATATCATTAGAATCAGTTCTTACTTTATACTCAGCTTCTTCTCTCAAGTTAAAATTCTGAACACTCACCATGGCTAAGAGCCTATCTCCCTTCAAAAGTGCATCCTCACAGATGCCTGCACTTACCCTATCCGTCGGCCAACTTTTCATCCAAGCCCAACTATGCAGCAAGCCACAAATGCCCCCCACATGTCTCGACCTCTCGGGCCAAACAGCGATCATCACCGGAGCAAACAATGGAATCGGTTTTGCATGTGCCAGGCTTCTGCTCCAGCATAACTTGAGCCATCTCATCATCGCCGTGAGATCTGAAGACAAGGGCAATGCTGCCGCTGAGCAGCTTCGTCGGATAGCATCGTCAACAAGTTCTCAAATTGATGTTTGGAGGCTCGACATGGGAGACTACAGCTCCGTTGAAGGCTTTGCAAAGCGCTGCGAGAGTCTGTCTAGGATAGACCTTGCCATTCTCAACGCTGGCATGGGCGATATAACTTTCCACCTTAACAAGAATACAGGTCATGAAGAGACAATACAAGTCAACTTTCTCTCTACCATGTATCTTTCCGTTATTCTCTTGCCAATACTCAAGAGTAGGGCTCCAGCTCCAAAGCCAGGCCGCCTGACTATCGTCAGTTCAGGGACAGCCATGCATTGCGAATTGCCCGAAGCCAAGGCAGACCATATCCTATCCGCTCTTGACTCAGAAGGCAATTTCGATGGTATGGGGCATTACGGAAAGTCCAAGCTTCTTGGCCAACTCTTCATCGACAGACTATCTCAAAACGTTGACCCCAGTGATGTTATCATCAACCTTATCGATCCTGGCTTGACCAAGGGCACAGGCCTTATGAACAAAGGCTCGTGGCTGATGAAGATAGGTATGGCCATAGGAACAAGACTAGTGGGTCATACACAGGAACAATCTGCCTCATCCTATGTTGATGCCGCGATTATCAAGGGAGAAGAATCCCATGGATCATATATCATGGATTGGAAGATTTACCCGTATGTACTTCTGCACTGCGTTTTCCACCAGTCGCTAACAGATCTCAGATTCGGTTTCTACTACTACACTGAAGAGGGCAAGATTGTTCAGGACAGAATCTGGAGGGAGGTGATGGATGAATTTGCCTTTGCTCATATGGAAGAGACTATACGTTCATTGAAGAAGTAACTCATACGTCAATGGGATGTAGACCAATGCGATTGACATTTTCGGACTCGGACTCGGGATAGGATATAATGTGAGACTAGTATGGAAAATCTCCTTTTGCAGACGATTAGGCGACAACATAAGCACTAGTGATCAGCGCGCATGAAAGCGGCACAGAATCAACTCTTATCATTGATCACACTCTTTCAGTATAAATAATGCTCATTTGCTCGTTTAGAACAGTTTTGACTGGTCTGTCATATCATCCACCGCTATATCTTGTTCTTCATCCCCCGCATCTTGTCTGACACTGCATTTCATCTCCTCATCTCATCTTCATCATGAATAAAGTCATATCCGGCTCCAACGCTCTGGTAGTGGGCGGCACCAGCGGCATCGGCTACGCAATCGCCAGCCGTTTGGCAACATCCCCGAAGTATCAGTTCTCATCAATCACCATCGTGGGCCGCACAAAGCCCCAGGTCATGCCAGCTGAGAAAGTCTCTTTTCGCTCCGTCGATGCAACATCAATGCACGCCCTTAAAGAGTTTGCACAAGAGTTCCGAAGTAATAGCCAAAATAGTCCTCTCGATCTTCTCGTGATGACGCAGGGAATCATGTCATTCGCTGGACGGACGGAAACACCTGAGGGGATTGACAGGAAGATGGCGTTACACTACTACGGTCGTCAGCTCCTGATCAGAGAGCTCATGCCCATTCTAAGCCAAGATGCGAAAGTTCTTCTTGTTCTGGACGGGCTGAATGCCAGTCCTGACAAGTTGAACTGGGATGATCTCGACCTCAAGGAATCATTCAGTCTTGCTCACGCAGCAAACCACTGCATCACCATGAATGATGCAATGATACAGTATCACGCCCTTGAAAACAAAGGTGCGAAACAGTTCTTCGCTCATGGTTATCCCGGAGTTGTAAACACAGCGACGCCGAAGAACTCAGCTTGGTATTTCCGAGCTGTGTCGAAGGTTGCTTCGAGATTGGTTGGTCTGCAGCCTGAGCAATGCGCTGAAAGACAACTCGATGGACTGTACAAAGCTGCGGATGAGTTTCAATCGAGGGAGATTTCCTGGGCTTGTATCGATAATCATGGAAAGGTGATTGGAGGGAAGAAGGAGTGGAGTGAGGAGGAGAGAAGGAAGATTGCTGACCATACTTGGGCTCTTGTGGATCGGTCATAATATTTTACTGGGAATGATATAGTAAAATTGATTTTATATTAAGAAGCTGATAATTCAATCAAAAGACTCAAACCAAGAACTGGTGATTTCTGGTTGCTCTGCTCTGTGTCTCTTACGCCGCCCCCATCTCGCGGAGTAATTTCTCAACATCCTCGCCTTCACAATCAACCGCATAACCCAAAGGCGTCTTCCCAGACTTTGTTTCTACATTAATATCTGCTCCCGCCTCAATCAAAAGCTTAGCCTTTGTCTCTGAATCATCTCCACTTCTGGAAGAAGGGTTCCCTGCCACATAATGCAGAACCGTCTCTCCATCATTGTTGGCCGCGTTGACATTCCCTCCGCTCTCAATCAGAATCTGCAGTGATACAGTCTCTCCCCATGCTGCAGCACAATGGAGCGCCGTTGCTCCTTCGTCGTTAGTTGCCTCAAGGTCAATCCCAGCTTTGACCAAGTCTCGCACCAGTTCAGGTGAGCTCTGCGCAGCGCGATGCAGAAGAGTATCACCGCCTTCGCCTTTGAGATGGACATTCGCTCCATGATTGATAAGAAATTTTACGCATTCTGGTCCGTCGCTCATTGCATGATGCAGCACTGGATCCCCGTTGTTATTCACGGCGTTAACATCAGCGCCGGCGACAACAAGAGCCTCGACAATCCCGATATGCTCATGGGATGCAGCAATATGCAAAGCAGTGTTTCCATAGCAATCCTTTGCCGAGACATCCGCCCTAGCTTCTATGAGGAGCTTTGCGATTTGTGTCTCTCCAAACAATGACACGACATGGAGGGGCGTTTCTTCATCAACATTGCGACTGTCAATCTTTGCTCCCGCCTTCAAGAGCATTTCGGTGATCCTCACATCGCCACCGGCAGACGTATTGTGCAACGGCGTGACACCATCATAGCTTGCTGCAGAGACGTTGGACCCAGCTTTAATGAGCATCTGCACAGCTTTCTCATCGCCGAATTGAACGGCATAGTGAAGCGGCAAGAAGTCACGAGCCGTTTGCGTAGCTGATACGTCTGCACCGTTTTGCAGGAGCTCTTCTAGTCGTTCGTTGTTTTGATGAAAAGCTGCTTGGTGCAGAGTTGTGATTTCAGCGGGATCGTCGCCCGGGGCGTGGCATGGACAAGCCTGAGTTGGTGTGTGAGACATTATGAGAGACTTTGCAAAATGATGTAGAAGGATAGTAAACTGTGAGAAAGGGCTTTTAGATATATGAGAAATTGTTAGAAAGAAACGTGAATTTTCAGCTGGAGCCATCCAGGCAGCAAATCGGTCTTTGCCATTTGGAGTCGTGGACCAAGCTGAGGTTAGCTGAAACCTAGGCTCAAATTGGAAGGTATCACAAGAAACTCCACGGTAACATCCGAGAGCATGCTTTGACCAGAGTTTGACGAGTAACTATGTGTTCCGATTGAGGTCTTGGAGTATTATGGCGCCAAAGTCTTGAACTGCTTTTTGAAGAGATCACCAAAATCACTCTAGCAGCCTCTTTGACCTCCTGTAGTATTGTATTCCTTGCCCGTTTGCAATCCATCAAAACCCCAGAGATACTTACTGTTATCCTTTATAGGTATCCCAGATCCTTGAACGCCCTCTGCAGAATCTCCCGTATGACATTCTGCTTCCTATTATTATACTCCATAACATCCTCCCCATTCTCAACACTCGCCTTCGCAGCCTCCCTTTTAATATTCTCATATGCTTTCTTATCATCCTCATTCTTTCTCAACCAATCCGCAAAGATCTTATGTCTCACCACCTCAGGGCAGCCAGGACCCCAAACATGCAGATTCGTCGGCACAGGTTCGTAATCGCAAAAGAAGCGATGTCCATGCCACCCGGGCTCTCGTAAGAGAAAATGGAAGCCAACGTCTTCAAGAGCTTGTACGTAGGATGCTTCATCGTTGAGGTCTTTTACTGTCAGGTCAATGTCAATGACGGCTTTGGCTGGGAGGCCTGGAACGCTTGTTGAGCCGACGTGGTTGATTGAGATTGCTGTGTCGCCGAGAGCAGACTCGATGCGTGCTTTTGCGCGGGTGAAGAGCTCAGGCCATGTTGGATCTGGCTCGACGATGGCGATGGGGTGTTTGTATTTGCGATAGGCAATTCTTTCGATTGGAGCGCCGTCATCGTAGTCTCTCAGCAGTTCTTCAATTGTAGGCGTCATGGTGAGGTCTGGAATGGGAAAATGGCCGTAGATTCTATTGACACCTTGCTGTAACTTAGTATGTATAGAGGGAGATGATGCTTGGCATGGCACGAGGTTTATAAATGGTGTTGGAGGCTCAGATTCACTGGGATTCTGCTGTTCAGGCTGCATTAGGCCAGTTGTTTGCCCCGCACCAGCCTATAGGCCTTCCCCATTTGCCTAGGCTCGGTGACTCATTCACCGACGAGTCCAGGGTTAAGGTGCTGTGGATCACTAATACGACTGGAATAAGCTATTTATACCTCGCCATGTCGAGGCCGGCCTTGACTGGACTGATCCCCTCTTGTGGGTGAAGTATACGATGTGAAATACTCTTGCACAGTGATCAAGGCTAAGAAGAGTTCATTTTTGAATCAAGGTGATCGGGAATATTGTATACTTCCTCGTCCTTACATGTAAAAAGGGTGCTGTACTTAGGAAGTGGGCTCTTGAGAATGTCGAAATATTGACATGGTTTTCCACAGTTATCGGGTGACTCCATCCCAGAAAGCTCAGTAGAACCCTGCGAAATGCAATCTTGGCCAATCAACAACTTGTCAGATATGCACTGCTCGCCAAAAATGTCAAAGAACTTTTGCAATACTTATGTGTCCTAATAGATAAGCAACCCCGCTCTTCAATGCACTGTAAGCGACCCTGTTTCTGAGTTGCAAACTACAATCATTATGCCTCCAATCACAGGACAAGTGAATGGCGTTATACGGTCGAACGAGCGGTTGCCGCTGACGGTCCATGAGCTTACGAAGCATTGGTTCACCCAGGTTCTCAACAAGCCTGTCCAAGATGTTGAGGTCATCGAGACCATCCATGGAACGGCTTCCAAAATCTCAATCAAATTAACGTTCGACAATGGTACCGATGGCGGCCCCAGCAATATTTGCGTCAAAGGCGGATTCAACTCCGACATTCGAGAGTCTTTGCCCTTCCTCTACGCCATTTACCGACGTGAAGCAGAGTTCTTTCTACTACTACCTTGCCACAAAGGACAAGATTCTTCGCCCACCGGTATTGTATGCTGGCACAGATACTTTGACTGGACAGGGCATCGTTATAATGACCGATCTCAAAGCTCAGGGTTACACATTTAGTGACCCACTCGAGACATGGCCGATTGAGAGGGCAAGAATGAGTGTCGAGCAGCTAGCTACCCTCCATGCCAGCACGTGGGGGGTTATAGGTGAAGCCATTCCCTCAGTGAGCGAGACTGTTTCTATCAGAAATGCAATTGTGGGTTTGTTGGCACCAGATGAATGGGTTAAACGTTTTGCTCCAGATGCGCGACCTCCAGTTCCTGAGTTCATAGAGGATTGGGAGCGCATGACGGCAACATTCAAGGCTCTTTGGGAGTCAGAGTCCAAAATGAAGTGCCTCGTCCATCGTGATGCACATGTTGGAAATACGTTCGCCTCCCCAAAAGGAGAGCCTGGCTTCCTTGACTGGCAAGTCATTCACGCTGCATCATCCTTGCACGACGTTGCTTATTTCATCGGCGGGTCACTGTCAATTCAAGATCGCCGCGATCATGAGAAAGACCTCTTGCAGTCTTATCTCAGCGCCCTGAAGCTTACGGGCGGCCCGGAACTTGAGATGAAGGATGTTTGGGAGGAGAACCGGCGACAAACCTTTCACGGCTTTGCATGGGCCCTTGCTGGGCCACTGATGCAGAGCCGCGAGATTGTTGATGCTATGGTGGAACGACACTGCGCGGCGATTGTAGATCACAAGAGCATAGAATTACTGGAGGTTGGGGAGGTATAAAAGGAACTAATGATGTTGCATATGGATAAAATACTATTTACAACAAAGGCGGATTGTCAAAGGTCTGTCTGATCCTGCAACCCAACGTGATCACCACCACTTTGCAGACATGTCTCGAATGGAGTTAGTGGCGCAATGAACCCCTCCTATGAGTCTATGATGACTATCCCAGTCATCAATAAACTTGATGTTCATCCCAACCTTGGCATACTTCTTGGTAATTGTCTCAGCAAAGATATCCTTCTCCCCGACAAGTGGACCCCACGGTTTGGGCGCAATGGAAGTGTTGTAACCAGTAAGAACGAGGTTATTTATGGTAGCAGGGAAGAATGCACTGACTGTGACTTCCGAGCCAGGATCTATAAACTCCGATATACCGTGTTCAATGAATAAAGATGGGATGCGAATGATGTCCTCATCAGTAAGTCCAACTTCCTTCCTGAGAATCTTCATGCTATCGTTAATTTGTCGAGCGCACATATCGTTGAGCTCCATCAGCCTCTCGTTTCTCAATAGTTGGCTTACGGTAATGGAATGAACGGGTTGGGTACACTCGGGCATCTTACAGCCCTTAGGCCACAGAGTAGAAGATTTGTTGCGTGAGATAGCCGGGTGCGATCCATCCCCGGCCTTTTCCACCTTTTGAAGAAGTTTGATAGCTAAAAGAGGGTCACTGATGACTGCAATCCAACCTCTGGTGTTGTTGGCGGGGATGAACTGTAGGAACTCATCGACATGACCAACTGCGAGCCAGGAAGTATCGAGCCGAAGGGGGGGCGCCTGTGACTCTTGAGCTTCAAGGTAAGAGAGAATATGATGACTTTCGTTGCCATGCTTGCCAACAACAAGACGTCCAGCTGGCCAGGTCTTGCCTTGGAAGGTGTAAGGAGGAATGGCTTCGATGTTGCCACCAGCATCGATGTTAGATATCCACTTTCCAAGATGCTGCACTGCGCCAACTCCAGATTTTCGGAAAAACCCAAAGATCTCTCGACCACCCTCTCTCACATCGCCGGGACAACGTATCATGATCCGGATAGATACTGTTCCATTTGGACCAGGCATGCTTGCGTAGCCTGGCTCAACAAAGTCTTGGACCCACTGGTCAAATCGTTTTTGTTTCCTGTAGACTGTGTCCAAGATGACAAGTTCTTTGTCGAGGCCGGCTGCCTTGGTAATTGAGTCTAGTTGGTAGGCGAAGTTATCGAGAAAAGGGGTCGGGATTTTCTGCGCGGTGACGACTTCTTCGACCTTTTGGAGATGATGGTGTGTGAGCACGGGTGCGACACGTAACATGACCGTGTCAGATGATTCGGTACCTTCGGCTTCAATGGTGAAGCGAACAGTGACACGTCCATCCCAACACTCGGGGCTTCTGATGTCCTGACTCTCGGGACGTCTGGTATTACGAGCATCAATGCCAAGGTCAAGGCCAGCCTGCAACTCCGGTTGATAGAAGGTATGGTTGTTGTCGATGTATTCCCAATCCTTGCCCTTCTTCTGGAAGATACGTACGAACTTTCGCTGAGTCTCATCGGGAACTGTAACAGTACCCTTTGCACTGCCGAAGAGGTCCGGATTGGGGACGGTCTTGAGGGGTGCGAGATATTGGGGAGATCTCTGGGTGTCGTCGGAAGCATCGTGGCAATCGTCAAGTCTCTCATCGCTGAGCTTCTTGCCGTTGAGAAACTGAGTCAGGCATCGTCTACCAGTATCGCCGATATTGGGAAGGAAAACGGCACCGTGCGTTTCATTCCATTGCGTCTTGTCAATCGTGTCCGAAAGGCCTTCGAGGTCGACTCGTCCGTCGCGGTTGGTATCAGCACGTATGTCGGCTTTGAAAAGAGGTGTCGAACAGCCCCCGCAACACCCGCAACCACTTCGAGCTAAAGGCAGTGGAATACCTGAAAAGAACGTGGTTAGGGATTGAACTGCAGAATTGATTGCTCGGTGGGGTTCATACCACAAAGGGCCAGAAGGCGAAGAGAGCGCATTGCGGCTGTGGGGGGAATGCACAAGCGAAGTGGGAGCAGGAATGGGCGATGAAGCCTGTGGCGTTTGAGCGAGAGGGACGATGCAGAAGATGAATATAAAGAGAGGGATAGTGCAGAAGACCGATCCGTGATGATGCAGGTGCTGTGGCTGAGAGGGATGGTGCTGATGATGATCTTGAGGGGAGAAGGCTGATGCAAATGCAGATGATGAAGAAGATGATGATGGTGGTGGTGATGGTGATGATCAGAGGGAAGATGATGCTGGCGATGCCAAAATGAGAGGCTTGTTGATGGTGATGATGATGATGATGTTCAGGTGAGAAAAGCAATCGAGCAGTCGCAGTTGTTTTGTGTTTGTCGGAAAGTAATTACTCGTTTGGCAACAGCTCCTGCTTTGGGGACCGTCCCCGTTCCGAACAAACGGGAGGAGGTGAGAGATGGCTGCTCTTGCCTCAACTCGATTGCACCACTCTGATCCATCTGTAGGTAGGTAGCTTAGGGTAGTAGCATTCCAGGTACGTTGTAACGCTTTGCCACATTGTGAGCTTATTAACGTCTCTCCAAGCAGTGGAAAGACTGTTCTGTGTGGACTTGTCATCGAGATTGTTCTTGAACAGAGCGACCGTCTTACAGCTGTCTACTACAAAAGTCTCTAGACGGAAATTACCTGACTTTGCCCACTTAATAATGTTGGAATACCTGGGACGGACTGAATTAGGTGACTTTCGATACTCCGAAGAGGGTGCTCACCGCTCATTCGCGCAAACTTCAATTGGTTACCTGTTGCTTCCACACTTCGATCGATTGCCGACTATCATTGATACAGTTGAGGAGGCCTCCGCCAAAGAGAGGATTCAAAGCACCCTTTCTACAAGTTTGCCGCCTATACTCCTCTGGGAAGACATAGGAGAAGACCCCGTTCGGGAACTTCTCAAGCGACCTTTCTATATCCACAAGACCGGTCTTGCGGCGCTGTCTTTCTCTTGTGGACATGGCCTTACCTTGACGCAAATGACTCTCAATCCTACCCCTTGCAGCCTGTATCAGACTTGCCAAGTTAAAACGGATATTGAGAGGCAGTAAAGCTTTTACTGCAGCTATGTGGGATTAAAGACAATTGAAATCACAATTACTGTCTGTTCATATTGTTTCAAGAGATTTTATTCCTATTTACTAGACAAATATCTTTATGCTTGCTCGAGTTGGCTCACCTCCACCTCCCGCTTCATCTCAGCCTTCTCATCCCTCGCCAGGATAGCTTCATTATCAGGCGCCAGCTTATTTCCGTAGCGACCAATCTTGTACCAAGGCAGAGAGAACAGCTCATCAGTGCTCTCAAGCGATCGTCCCGCCATCTCAGGAACAAATGCCCAAACCCAGATGAGACCGAGGATACAGACAGCAGCACAAAAGAAGAAGAATCCACTGCTTGTCATGTGAAGCAGCATAAGCGGAACAGCTTTTGTGTTGCCGTACTGGTTCGCAAAGTGAAGACACATAGTGAGTGAACTACCCAGGGCACGAAGGCGAAGGGGCCAGATCTCAGCGTTGACGAGATATTGGAATGAGTTCCAACCCATTGTCCAACCGACACCTGAGATGTATAGCATTGCAATTGCGCCAACGCCAGCATGTTTCTGTGTGCTTGTCAAGGTTCCATCCTCGAGGGTCTTGGTACCAACAATGGCAAGGAAAATGGCGATATACAAGACTGAAATGGTCTGAAGAGTAATGCCAGCATAGAGCGATCGACGTCGACCGATGAAGTCGACGAGGAAGAAAGCGCAAGCATAGGCAGAGACCAACTTTACAACACCGAGAATGCAAGTAGCGAAGAGCTTCTCGGACTGGCCAGACTTTCCGAGGACGCCAAAGAACTCAGCGGCGTAGATGGTGATGGCACTAGCGCCAGACCATTGACCAAGGAGCTGAGCCATGAAGCCAAGCATGAAGCGGTAGCGGTTGGCGGGGATTGTAAGAAGTTCTCGGATCTTGCCCCATCGGGAGACACCGAGGATGGCCTCTTGCTCTCGCTCAAGTTGCTCGCGAATGCCGTACAACTCGGCTTGGACGAAGGGATGGTCTTCGGGGAGTTGTCGAAGCTTGCAGAGAGCCTTGGTACTCTCTTCATTACGGCCCTTCATAGTGAGCCAGCGAGGGGTTTCGGGGACGGTGAAAGATAGGAGCAGAATGAGTCTACAAAGGTCAGTCGTTGAACACTAGAGTAAGGGAAGTTCACATACCCAGCAAAGCCAATATGGCATGTTTGAGGTGCAACCCATTGGTATCGAGATGAGTCGGGCATGTTGATGGAAGCGCCCCAGTTGCTGAAGTAGGCAACCATGACACCAAGGTAGACAGAACCAGCAAAGATATTGGTGAGCATACCACGCACAGCCCTCGGCGCAGTCTCAGCAAGGTATGTCGGACCAACAACGACAGTCATGCCAATACCCAGGCCGGCAATGAAGCGTCCAGCCAAAACCTGTCCCACGCTTCCATGGCTGGTAACAACGATGATGAAACCAACAAGCCAAAGCACACAGAGAAATTGAAGTGACCGAACACGACCGATCTTATCGCAAAGGAAGAATGCAAGGAGTGAACCAGCAATGGAACCGATTTGAACCATACTGGTAATGTTGGACTCGACTTGGGCTTGATGTTCTGCTGATCCGTGGTCGAGACCGAATTCGTCTTTGAAGCTCTTTAGCGTGACCATGCCTCCGACGAGACCTTCGTCAAGACCACGACTGGCACCTAAGACACCTTTCGAAGAAGTTAGTGACTGACGAATGGGTGACTGGGGTTGGATGACGAACCGAAGACAAAGGTACTCCAGTATAAGCGCCAGTTCATAACCTCACTAGGCGTATCCGCCATAGCGGCTCTGTTTCCAAGCGTGAACTTCATCTTGACAGAATTTCTCAATG
Source organism: Fusarium anthophilum (assembly GCA_013364935.1). NCBI lineage: Eukaryota > Fungi > Ascomycota > Sordariomycetes > Hypocreales > Nectriaceae > Fusarium > Fusarium anthophilum. Next base: position 122,423 of record JABEVY010000013.1, on the reverse strand, counting down.
ATATCCTACTCGACACAAAGGTACAGAACATCAAAACACTGTCAAGGAGAAATAGGCATAGTATTTATGGTTAAGAAACATTGGGGATCCTCTCTTCAACCAGCGGGGAAATACGGAGGCTTCTCCACGGTCTAGTCGCACTCTCCGCACCCTCCAGACGGATATTTCGTGCCGATTGCGGGGAATTCGCCACTTTATTTCTCCTCATTCCAACGGCATCACCGCGGAGATACCTATTTTAGTTGCCCGATGAACTTGTCTGTCCAATTGGAGCCAGATGGTGACTACTAGTGCTTCCCCGCATCTCACAGTGAGACGCGGAGATTTCCATGATGGCTTCGAGAAGCAGACTCGGGACTTGCCTTGTCATCTTTTTATAGAGAAGAGGCTGTGGATGATGACAATATATTTAGAACATTACAGACCTCGTATTGAGTGTTTCCAGCGTGGAACCCGCTACAGCTTCTGTTAAATGCCTCTACCCCAAATCATCGTGACTTTTCGCGTTTCTTTCGCGGGGTCAGCAAGAGATCAACACGGATATCCGGCACATGGAAAGTGGATAGTGGAGTACAAACCGCCCGCAAACTCAAAGGTTCCCTGCTGGAAGAGCAAGATTGAAGGGATAGACCGATAATTCTAACCAATGGATAGTGATTAATTACTGACTGCTTCTCAACGTTACATCTACTCGTGCGAGGAGACTCCGAGTTCACCCTGGAGATGCCGTGATGTGGGAAAGCATTCTCCCGATGAGTGTAAGCAAGGTTTGGAGATGAGAAAAGGTCGAGCTATGCTTCTATTTAAGCTTCCCCAGAGACGAATGTTTGTCTTCCTGTTGTGACGGTCGAGTTGGGGTGTATTGCAACTGGTGTCCTCTGTCCATTTGGAGTTTTGTCCGAGTGGCGTGTATGAGCTTGTAGTTCGTCGCTACAGAAAATCAGAGCAATGTACTAAGAATGACAAAAATTCGGCTCATACCGTCTCGAATTACGGAGGCAACTCGGGCAGCTTCGATAAGTGCAGGGTAAGCAAGAAACAGTATTTGCAGCAACCAATCACTCTCGCGCCATCATTAGGGCTTTCAGTCTGGTGAAAGGATATCTAATTCTTATTTCCTTAATTGCATAAAAAGTATTTCGCGATTTATGATTTATGTTAGTTCAAGACAAGGCAAACGTGGTTTCGTTATCTTCTGTTGAGCCACAGCTCACTGGTTTCCCAATGTTGATGATCAGATAATTGACGCCCATGTCGTTTCCATTCTTACCACAAAGTCCCCAATCAAAGTGTGTCCAATGAACCTCAGACTGATAGCATTGCTTCTTCTCATCCCAAGCTATTTCATTGAACTAAGAAAATACAATATCTTTATATCGTCTCAATGATTGCAAAAGCTGACAAACACAACCAAGACCTCAGCTGCCCCACACAAAATGATGTCAATGCCCTGAAAATGGATACCAACTTTTCAACAACCAATCACTGACCTGAACATGGCAGGCTTTCTCGATTAGGCAATTCAAAAGATCAAGGCATGACGATGATCGACAGTGTCTCATAAGGCAAAGCCTAAAACAGCAAACCGTGTTGTCTGCCGCTGTCACTTATCTCAAAATGGACTATCAAGACCTCACCCCGGTTTGACCAGCGGCAAGGCAGCGTCAGACATGGCCTTTGACCTCGAGAGAGGCAGTATAAAGGTTGGCTCGTAAACCAGAGAAGCTTGAGGACTTGGACAGATTCTTGGCATCATTGTAAACATGTCTTCTGATAACTCAACTTCGACAAAAGAAAAGGAGCCCGAGAAAAGCCTCTTTCGGTACTGGAAGCCATCTACAACAAGCCAACCTCCTCCCGATGGTGGGCTAACAGCATGGCTTCAAGTCCTTGGCTCTTTCCTTATCAACCTTAACAACTTCGGTTTAGCCAACAGCTTCGGCGTGTTCCAAACGTACTACGAAACGACACTCCTTCGAACACACTCCTCATCTGCGATATCATGGATCGGTACCCTCCAAGTCTCCCTGATCCTCATCATCGGTGTCATCTCCGGTCCGCTCTTTGACCAAGGATACTTCTATCCCATCCTCGTCGCCTCGAGTCTCATGCTCACCTTTGCAATTATGATGCTGAGCTTATCGACACAATACTATCAAGTCATGTTGACGTGGGGTGTCCTTGGAGGCATATGTACTGGGCTGTTGTACATCCCGAGCGTTGCTATGATCCCTCTCTACTTCACGACGCGCCGCGGTCTGGCCCTTGGCTGTGCGACGGCGGGAGGCTCTTTCGGTGGTATAATTTACCCCATTGTAGTCCGCCGTTTACTGGATTCTGGTGGCTTTGGCTGGGCTTGCAGGGCGATTGGCTTCATTGCCCTCTTCACGCTGACAATCGCAGCCATCCTCATCAAGCCCAGCACACAAGCAGTCAAGAAGCCAACACGACGACTCTTTGACGAGTCGATCATCAAGGACAAGACCTTCATTTTGTTCACGTTGGCATCCTTCTTTATATGGTTGGGCTTCCTCGTGCCATACATCCTCACTCCCTCCTTTGGTCTGTTGGGTCTTGACCATCCTGTCTCAGAAGATCTTTCATATTACATGTTGTCCGTTCTCAATGCCGCCCAAGCTCTAGGTCGAATCATTCCTGCAGCTGTTGTGGATAAGAAGATCTTGGGAGCAGAGTCAATTCTCATGTTCAACGTTGCGGTATCTGGCGTCCTTGCCCTGTGCTGGATTGTAGTCCATAACTTGGGCGGTTTTACTGTCTTCCTTATCCTATATGGCTTCTTCTCTGGTGCAGTCACTACCTTGCCTGCTTTCATCATCCCCTACCTATGTCCTTCACTAAATGTCCTTGGTACTCGAATGGGCATCGTCTATGGCGCGGCAGGGTTTGGAGCATTGATCGGGCCTCCCATTGCGCTGGCAGCTGATGAAGCCCACGGTGGTCGACAAAACCGTGCATTTCTGGGTGCGCAGATTTGGAATGGCGTGACCATTCTTTTTGCGTCGGGTCTTTGCGTGTATCCTCTTTGGGAGGCTAGGAAGAGACGACATATGAAGGAGATGGCGGATGCTAAGGCAAAGCAGGGTAGCAACAGTGCTTAGTGGCTCAAGTAAAGGAAGGGGAGGGGAGGGCTAGAAGGCAACAGCCATGAGGTTCATGAATAATAGCGCTTGGGTAACGGTATGGGGACTGTATTGTAGCCAGCAATTCTTGATTGGATTGAGGATGTAATGACCACGAATATTTGACACGTGCCTCTATGACATATCTGGTCTAAATAGCCATGTTGCCTTGATCAAAGTATCCTTTTGCAGCGACCTGTGTAGATAAATTGCGTCATATGGCATAAGATCAAGTCAGCAGTCTCACTGATATTTTGTAAGGCATATCGAAAATCAGGCTGTGCAGTTCAACGCCGTGATTGGTTATGGAGGCGCCAAGGCACACAACAGGGCAGCTTAGCCCCTCATCTCTTTTCAACTGTTTGCCATAAACAGCTTCGACATTTCATTTCTAACCTTATGTGATATCAAGTTTGTTGACACGCTTGGTCGCAATGGATCCTCTGTCTATCATCGCCAGTATTGCAGGTATTGCAACTGCAGGCACCTCGCTCTCAAAAGCGCTATACCATTTTATCTCCTCGACACGCGCTGCCTCACGAGAGATGGCAGAGATAGCGCGCAATATCTCGGATCTATCTTGCATTCTTTCAGAACTTCGTCGGGTACTCCAAGAGAGCGCCGATATATGTAGTCGCAAACTTCTCCGCCGAATAAAGTCCGCAACTCGCCGTATATCCACGATACATGATGATATATATGCGCTTATGGACAGCATTAGGGGCTTTCAAACTTTTAGATGGAGCCTGAAGCGGTCAGAAGTGCAGTATAAACTTACATTGATCGAGAGCCATAAGACTGCTATTCAGTTGATGCTCAACATTCTTATTCTTGCAGCGACAACAAGAAAGGAAGCACAGTTAGTAGCTTCTAGGTTTCTGTTCTCGTACCTTGATAACCAATATTCTTGTGCAGATCCCAAGTCACTCAATCAACTCCCGCCAGTGAAGGCAAGCAGAAAGAACCAGAGTCAGAAATTCCCCTCCTTCGCCAGCAGTCAGAGAACCTCGCCTACGCAGCATCCCATTGTCTGGTTGATCTCTCGGAAAACCAGGAATTTGAGACTAGCCGATCATCAAGCCAACCAAAGGCCGACTCTGATAGTGATAATGACGATGTCGCGGGGCAGGTACAGATGCGTGGCCATGGGCCATCTGACGGGACAGGCCGATGGCTTTTTGAACTTTTGTTCGAAAATTACGCTGAGAGTGCACATGATTCAGAGACTCATGAGCAGGGTAGTGGAGAAGGACATCGAGGTCCAGCTTCTAACAAGACGGCCCTCGTAGTCCGAACGCCAACCGAATTGCAAATGGCCATTTATGAACCCGGAGCAGGTCAACTTCTTGTTGATATACTTCTAGCAGACTGGACATGTCTTTCTCGCGACGAGGCTACTGGAACCTTCATGCGTAAGCCTGAGATAGACAAGGTGAGAGATAGTAGTCCTGCTCCCAAACAAAGCGACGCCAGAGTCGTCCGTTTCAAAGATGCTGTTGGTCGAAAATTCACGTTCCCATACCCTCTTGTTCAGAAGTGGGAGGCAAGTTGCATCGCTTTATCACAATGAAATATTGGTGCTAATACATTGAAGGACATTGAATGCATGATCGGACAAGCGTTCATGTATATCGAAGTACTTTACCCACTAGTCCTTGCACGCCATTATGATCTCATGGATTCTGACGGCAACATGATAGATCCGGTAATGTGGGAAAGCACCGTAAAGCCAGGAATGCAAGTGGTAATGATTATGAGGCGAATAAATAACAATGAAAAGCCGACATCGAACCTGGAAAAGAAGAAGGTCAAGGTTCCTGTGAAGAGACGGGAGAAACTTGATTCAAAGAATAAAGTAACTTCATCTTCTTTATTGTCTTTCCTGGCAGGCCACGGGGAGTACAAATCTCATTATTGATAGCCGATGTTCACGATACGCCGAAGGTGTTGGAAATGCATATGAGATCAGCGAATTGGGGGGTTGATGGAGATTTCTTGTAAATACCAGAAATATTCTAGCACCACTTAACTAGTTATAATTTCGAGTACGTGGTGCTCATGTGAGATGAGTTGAACTATTAGAATTCTACATATTAACCCCATTCAAAGTGACTCTCAAGAGCATAGTCGATTCGATCTCTTTTGCTCGCGACAAAAGCTCTTGGGCGTCCCAATTTGCCCAGACGAACTTGCCCTTCAAGAACTCGGCTTCCCTTGACGCAAGCCATACCATGAAGTGAGCTGGCAACTCCACTGACTTTGTTAGTTTCGGAAGTAATAATGTGAACAGAATCTATATGCAAACCTGTATCGAATCCAACACTAAGGTCGGGATTGATTCCTGTCGCAATGATACCAGGTTGAATACTGACGACATGCATGTGCGGGTTCTCGAACGCGAAGTAGTCAACCATCTTCAAAGCGGCTGCCTTGGCTGCAGCGTAACTGAAAACACCAGGGACTTCAGCCATTGGGGCCCAGTGACCTATGCCAGAGCCGACGTAGATGACCTTAGCACCTGGGGCTGCGAGGGGGAGGAATGCTTGTAGAGAGTTGAAGACGCCAATGACATTGATCTCAAGACCTTGGCGGAGCTGAGCTTCATCATAGCCGTAGACTGGGCCAGCCTTTGGTAACATGCCAGCATTGGCGATGAAAATGTCAATTTTGCCAAGTCTATCAACGATCTTCTTCAATGCGGTGCTTATGGATTCAAACTTGGTGACATCTCCAGTTTCGAACAGGACCTGGGCCGAGGGGTTAGTAGCTTGGATAGCCTTCACTGAAGTTTCAAGACATTCAGGTCTTCGACCGATGATGGCGATGGATTTGGCACCAGCTTGGGCAAAAGCGATGCCAGTAGCTTGACCAATCCCGGTGCCTCCACCAGTGATGACAACGTTGTTGCCAGCAGCGGAGAGCTCTGATCTTGTGGGTGAGATGAACGGATATGGCTCAGAGTGCCATGACTTGGTAAATGATGAGAATCCCGGTAGTGGGAGAGGTGTCATTTTGGATGAAAAAAATGGAAGAAAATCGAGGATGGTGGTGGGAAACATTCGTGCTTGGGTGCGACAACTATATAGGTACCGTAAGCACGTATTGGGTGGGTACTAATAAAGTAGAACCTTTTATTTATATTTTATTCATAAGCATGATGTCTGTTGCTCTTCCGCGGAACGCCTTCAACGTTATGTCTATACTGTGATTCAGCTTGTTGTTCCGCGGAGGATGGGGCATCGCATCATGGCAGCATGTCTTTGAAAGACACCACCTTTTGTTGCACACAAGAGACACGAACCTGGACCCAGCATCATGTCCATGTTATAATCTTCTGCAAGGAAAACCTTTTCTATCTTCTATCTAATATCATTTATATCCTCAGCTACAGGTGGCTTCGAGCCAATCTACATTTTGCACCGCATTCCGAAATGACATTTCGCGGGAATTCTTCAGGAGCCCATCCCACGAAACACGTAAACTCTTCAGTTGCGGAAGCGGTGCTTGCAGTATCATTTCATCTAGAAAGCTGAACGCGGGGTTGATCAACTGATCATCCGTCTCAGCCTTTGTATGCCAAGGGTTGAATAGCATGTTGGCCGTTAGGCAGACTGCTGCGGAGATGTACGTGCAAGCTGTCATCCTGGAGACTCAAAGTTAGCAAAAGGAAGCCGAATAGGAAATGATGAGCTTACCAAATAAATGCAGGATCTTTATGATCAATAGCGATGAACAGTTCGATGTACTCGCGAGACTCATGGACAAGTTTATGCCAACCCACTGGCAACCGTGGAGTTGCGACTATCCCTTGCTCTACAACTTTTCTTCCAAAGTCTTGAAGACTTGGTATCCATTGTGCCTCCATGGCATGAGCCTTGCAGACAACACTTCGACATGTGAGATGGCTCGAGTACAAAACACCAAAAGCCCTCTGTAGGTTTGCGTTCCCGCTTTGGGTAATGGCAGTAGTTGAAAACTCAGAAGGTATACGTGCAAGCCAATCATCTAGCATTTGGTGTATACGAGCCGCGTTATCTAGACGGACGTAGACGTCTGATGCGGTGGGGGACTTGGATAGCATTGCTTCGTAGACTTGGCCTTGGATATGCGCAAGCTGTACACGTGATAGAAAGAAATTGAAGTTAGACGAATTATCAGCTGTGTAGAGCATACCAGCTCCGTCAGCAGGTATAGCTGATGGCCAGTCGATACTGATATCGTTTTGACTCTGAATAGGAGGTAGCTTTGTTCGCATCGATATGTCTCGATCGAGGATGTAAGCAATCCAGAAGACTCGATCTCTCTCCAGGGTTTCCGGAGCATTTAGATGATCATAATTTGCCCTCGAATGCAGTCTCAGTCCGTGGGCAAGACGCAAAGCAATGGGGATCAGAGCCGAAGCTGGTTTCAAGTCTGATGTCGCCTGCAACAGTACAACCATCCCGACAATTGTTTGTACGTCTAGGAGACTTGAATTGCCTAACATAATATCATTGAGAACTGATTGGGCCTTGTTCATGAAGTGCAGGGTACTGTATATAGGTGGCTTTTCCTCGTCTGGGATATGGCGATAGGCTAGAGATAGAACCACGTTGATGGCCGCCCAAGTCGAGGTATCTCGCTGATGGGGTTGTTCATACCATCTGTTCACTCGAGATAGAAGTCTCTGTGGATGAAAGAGGGGTAAGATAGTGTTGAAAGTTGCAAGGAACTTGTTGACTCCTGATAAGACCTCGTGTTGAGGAGGTAATTCAAGACTCAACTCCGGAGAACCCCTTCCAGCGTAGCTGACGTCATATTCACCACGCTGAGGCTGGTCAATTTGCGTGCTACCTCTCTGTTTCAATCGTTGTTCAAGCTCCTTTATTCTTTGCTGCGCTTCATCAAGACTCGTCTCAAGCGATTGCACCTGAGACTGCAAAGCCGCCGTAGGACCACTGGCTTTTTTCCTGATGGCAGCTTTACGGCTCGTAGCTTGAAACGTGCAGTCAGATTTGTACAGAACGCAGTGAGAACACCGGGGCTTCTGGCCGTCGCACCGAATCCGCTTGCGGTAGCAGACGTCGCAGGCCTGTCAGACGCTGTCAGCATTCATCCTGTCTCGGCCAAGAAGACATGGCGGCCAACCTTTCTGGTCATCTGTGTTGGCGGCATATTAACGTTATGGCTGAGGATGACGGATGGAAAGATGAGTGATTGAGAGAGGTGATGCTGACATTGGCTTATCTTGTCTTCCGCGGAAGCAGTGCTGACAAATTGATCTCTACTCTGATTGGATGCGCTGTGAGGCTAACTTGCGACATATGACGAATAACAACCTCTATTTCATCTCTGTCTATTACAACTCCTTACTCAAAACAACTCCATCTAAAAGCAACTCTGTCCTAATTAACGAACACACCACAATAAGTTTACCAACTCCTCGATTTCACCTGTTCTTTGCCCCACACATCAGCTCACAGTTTAAATTGTCCACCCATCAAGAGCCTCAATATCGGTATAAGCAGCGAGGTTGATGTAGTGAACCTGTCGCGTTCCACCACGACCAAACTGCTCAGCCGTGCTGTTCAGGAGGAAAGCCGAGGTAGAAGAGTTCAAGTTGAGCAGTCCGGGAAACTGCTTGTTGAATTTGTCAAAGATAGCCTGAGGAGTAAAGTGATCAAGACCCTTGGCCTCAATTTCCTTCTGCCAATACTTCAGATACGAGCGCGTGTGATCAACATCGATTGAGCAGCCAAACTTCTTGTTAGATAGACTGTGGCCGGGAATGACAAAATTTGGCTTGAGGTAGTCGATTAAATCGAGGGTTAACAGCCAGGATTCGGTAAGGGCCTTAGTCAAAGAGTCGGCGAGCCAGAGATGCATGTCATGACCGTACACGGAGTCGCCAGCAATCAAGGTCTTGATAGAGGGAATCCAGAAGAGTGTCTCGTCTACGGTGTCGCCCGTGAGAGGGTTCAAGAAGTGAATCGGGGTAGCTTCATTGCCTGGCAAGGTGAAGAATGAGAAGTCGTAAGGTGTAGGAAGGTGAACCGTGTTGACGATGGACTGATCGCCCAATACACCCTTCATCAAGTTGACCTACTCAATGTTAGTTATCTCCACCATCATGTATTGTCTTGCATACCTTGTGAGCTGCCTCCTTCTTGATCTCAGCCGCGGCCCTGGAATTGGCGTAGTACTTGGCCTCGGGAAATCGCGACAACAATGCACCGCCACTGAGGTAGTGATCAGGATGGAAATGGGTGGTGAATGCAGCAACAAGTGGCTTGTCGGTTGTGTTGCGAACCCAGTCGGCCAGGGCTTCTGCTCCTTCAATTGCCATGGGCAGGTCGATCAGAACAGCGGCTTGAGAGCCAATGATCAATGAGGAGACCATGTCGAAGGAAGAGCCATGATTGATGAATGTTTCAACGCGGAGGTTGGGATGAGTGATTGCTCGTGCACTGATGAGTCCAATGGACTGAAGGGCGAGAGAAATGGTTGTAGGACGCATGATTGGGAAAGATATTGAGAATGTCTGTAAGTTGAATTGTAAACATGTGCTGTGATTGCTTGATTGCTGGGTGAAGTTGTTTTCTACCGCGACATGGCAGTTCTATATATACTAATTCACTATGCATTTTGATTACCTGGTGACTCTTGAGCTTGGACATCATGTAAGTGCCTTAGAAGCAAAGTGGGAGAGCATCGTGAGGTAGTGGGTCCATTTCTAATCCCCAACTCCACTCTCCACTGCGGCATTCGACTGGAACACCGAGATCAATCTACCGACTCATGGCGCATCAACTGCCGGGTTTTCCAGTCTCACTAATTGACGTGCTCAGCAAAATGCGATTTGCGGACTGAACTGTGGTCTCAATACGCAGTGCATCAACCCAACTAGTGTTTCCTACAGTTGACATACAATGGTACGCTGGAGGTATACTTGAGGACAGTACAAAGAAACAACCGCAGCAGCCTATTCTCTCGCCATAGATTCACCAGATTACTTTTCCCTACTAATTTCCTTCAGCGAGCAAAAGGGTTGAGTAGCCGGATGAGAAAAGTCGGAAATACAGAACCCAAAGAGTCTAGGCCAGGATTAAAAGCTCCAATGACGAGCGACGGCAACCATTGCCGAAAATGTCTCTGCCGAGACCGTTGGAAATACGTAAACTAAATTTTGTTGGTCTGACGTTGGCGTTTGTCAGGGCGGCCGCCAAAAAACAGGACCCTGACGCAATCAAAGAAACAGTTGACTGGTTTGTCACTGCCCAGCGGGATAGCTTCATCGGATGTCCGACGCTTTTAAAATGAGAGTTTAGCAACCCGATGCTTAGACTTTCTTCATGCACAATTTCCTACATCTACATGACAATGTCTGTTTTTACCCAAGCCCCTAACAATCTTTCGGTTGGTACGGCTAAATGGAGTTAGCTTACCGACCTCTAGAAACTTTGCAAGACTTACCAGGCGCTTGGGAGGAGCATCGATCCAAGCTGACATTTGGTATTGCTGATTATCTGCAGGTGTCCAGGATAAGTCATATTTGACTGGCTGCATATACTGGGTAAAGCTCATGGGGTACCCTGGATTGTACGGAGATGCTTCGTGGATTTCGTCAATCTCTTCTTTCGATAGCTTGATCTTTAGGGCATCCGGCATAGCATTGATGTGCTCGACCGTATTGACTCCTACGATGGGGAACACGTATGTGGATTGATGGAATAAATATGCCAGTGCCTGTTTGCATTAGATACTTGTGTGACGTAGGTGACGAGGCACAAACTCACAATAGCCTGCAGTGTCGTTCCTTCTCGGTCGGCGATTCTTTCCAGGGCCTCACTTGTCTTGAGCGCGACCTCTGAGATGTGATGCTTTGGCGCATCTGGATCAGCTTCCCTTTCTTTCCTTTGGTGAGACGTGAGTAGTGATCCAGTTCCCAATGACCCATAAGACACAATCGCCATATCTTGGTCTTCGCACATGGGGATCACATCTCCTTCCATGTCCCTGAAAGCCGCATTCCAGTTGCCCTGATAGACGGAGAAGGGAGTCAAGCCATGCTGTTTCGCATCTGTCTAGATTAGCACCAGTATTGAACGGCATCGTGACGGGACTTACAGGCATTGGCTTTGACAACAATCCAGGATGGAGTGTTGCTAATGCCGAGGTAAAGAACCTTTCCTTGCATGACGAGAACATGGAGACCTCTCATTACCTCTTCAACTGGCGTCGCATAGTCCCACCAATGAACATACAGAATGTCAATATAGTCTGTCCTCAGCTTTTTCAAACTATCTCGCACCGAGATATGCATGCTCTTTGCAGAGTTACCGGTGAAGTTTGACTGCAAAGGCTCAGGGTTGTCGCCGAAAGCACGATAGCCTGCAGTATACTTTGTCGCAATCACCATTTGATCTCTGACACCGCGTTCCTGCATCCACTGCCCAATGAGTGTTTCTGACATTTGGTTGTTGTAGTTACTCGCGGTGTCGATGAAATTGCCACCTATGTCGTAGAATGCGTCAAGGAGTTTGAATGGCTCTTCATTCTTGCCGGTGTAGAACTTCCACTCGTGGCCGATGCTTATACCACCGAGACAGATTGGGGAAACCTTGACTCCGGCAGTCGGGGAGAGGATGCGATGGAAGCCAAGAGGGGTCTTGGGCTTGGGCGCGGTTGGGAACCCCATAGTCGTCAAAGCCGTGCGAATGGGTAGATTACAAGATTGTAAAGAGATTGAGAAAATAGTTGGAAAGTACCTTTGAGGATTTTCTGTTTTAAAAGACCAAACGCAAGTATGTCGAATTGAACGATTATATTCCATAGCATCATACATCGCATGTCAACAACACTAATGCACTTTGCTTACACGCAACAATCACTGTAATATTTGGCGCTAATGCAAGCTGCTGACACAAAAATGGGGCCTCCACTGAGTTATGGTGCTTACAACGCTGGCTACTCTCATCTACCCATGAACCCAAATTTGCAATGGTGGCTAATGGTAGTGACATGTCCAAAAACGAGATATCTTCTAAACAAATATTCTAGATAAAGACATAAGTATATATTTCTATGGGCGGAGGAAGACATTATGTCCGCAAAAGTTGAGGCTTTTGTCTACATTGAGCATCTAACTTAACCCAACCTAAATAGAGAAGTGAAAAGAAGCCGCCAAGAGTGCGCTGACGCCCCCTATGAGGGTACAAAAATCTTTAATTCATCAAGGCTTTAAACGAGGTTCTCTTGGAAGAATTCGTTGAGCTTAGAGAAAGGAATAAGCTCAGTACGATCATAAAGATCAACGTGGCCAGCCCCACGCACCCAGTAAAGCTCCTTGGGTTCACCGGCCGCACGATAAGCATTCTCGCTAAACTCCCTAGAGTGCGACTGATCGCCAGAAATGATCAGAAGAGGGCGAGGCGAGATGATCTTGATGTCGTTGAAGGGGTAAAAGTTGAGGAAATTGACATTGGTGACGAGCGTAGGGCGAGTAGTCTGATTGCGCTGCCAGCCTTCGGGCGTAAACTCGCCACGGACGGTGCGGTAGAAGTCGAAGAACTCACGAGAGACAGCATCAGTTTGGCTTGTGAGTTCGTTCGGAGTGCCGCCGGTGTATGCAGTTGGAGCTCCGTCGGCTTCAGCCCATCGCCGCTGTGACGCATTGGCGATGATCGCTCGGCGTTGCTCTACCGACACAGCTCCTCTCAGGCCCTGGCGATTCACGGTGCCCATGTCATACATAGAAACAGTAGCGACAGCCTGAATGCGAGCGTCAATCTTGGCCGCGTTGATGACAAAACTTCCACTGCCACAAATTCCAAGCGCGCCGATACGATCGCGATCAACAAAGTTGTAAGTACCCAGATGATCAACCGCAGCACTGTGAGCCTCGGTATAGAAATCGGGCGATACGAGATTCTGAGGGCCGTCGCTTCTACCCCAGAAGGGGAGGTCGAGGGTCAGGGTGATGAAGCCCTGCTCTGCTAGCTTGGTGGCATAGAGGTTGGCGGATTGTTCTTTGACTGCGCCCATGGGATGGCCGACGACAATGGCGGGGGAGTTTGTGCTGCGGCTTGTGTTCCTGGCGGTGAACAGATTGCCGGAGATGGTTGTGTTGTAAACAGTGTTGAAGCGAATGGGCTGGATGGCGACGGATTCGCTACGGTAGAAGTTGTCGGCGCCGTAGGAAAGGTTCTGTGCAGAAGCTGGCATTGCAACTGCGAAAGCCATGATGCCTTGGGTAGCGTAGTTGAGGATGGACTTCATGGTGGATAGTTGCACTGTGGTCACTGGATGAGAGGTATGATACTGAGTGTTCATCTCAGGCGGAGCTCTAATCGTTATATATTCCACGTCTCCGATATCTTCATGCTACCATGTTGGAGATACGTCACGGCAGTGGACGAACCAAATGAGGCCGCGCACTTCACCATCGTAAACTTCGAGGCTTAGTTATGCCAAGCATTGCCAATCTGTGTTTTTTGCCGAGTGTCTGTCCGATGCATTCTCACATTCATCAAAAGTAAAGCAGCTTGAGCAGGGAGAGAGAAGAATTGTGTCTGTGTTGCACAGGAGCGGGTCCTTAAATGTCAGCAACTTGCATTAGCGCCGGACTTTAGGTGGGATGGAAGCTTCCAAGGCACGTCATTGCACGACTTGCCATTCAACCTTAATAGAGTAGTCTAAACAAACGCCCGAGAGCTGTATTAGGACGGTCAAAGCGCCCGGCATCTGTGTTCATCATACAAACCTATACATTTGACTACTAAACACCAATTTGTAGACTGCTAAGCCTCATTGACTAAACCCTGCTCCCTGTCAAAAGACCTTCACTCTGCCCCGGCGTGTTAACTAGCGGAAAATACTCCAGCCCACTCTCCTGGCTCGGCATAGAAGGTGGCACGGAATCGTTTACTTGTCCAGCCCCAGAGCATCTCTCGCACGGAACCGTCTCCCGATTCTTCTTGCCAAGATAGAATTCCGCCGAAAGCTTATAGAGTTGCCATACAGCTTGAAGCAGCACAAGATCAGCTACGATGATAGCAACGATGAGATTCCCCGCTGGTTTGAGCCGTGGCACCTGACAGATGTACGTCGTAGCGATGACAGATGGCGCAATGCCCAAGCTGCCCGTCGTTTTCTTTAATGCGCTGTAACTATCGTTTGCTGGACCTGATATCAGATTCGCCATGCGAGCTGTTGAGAAGTTTTCCGTGTAGCGCGTCAGCAGCTTAGTGTCGGTAAGGATGTTGGACTTGGGGGCTGCTTTCTGCCCCCCAAGATCAACGAGTATTGTCGAGTACGCAGCTTTTGCCAGCGAGTCTGCTTTTATCCATATGTTTGGATAAGTGTCGCTCCTATCTAGGGCCTTTGCCGTTAAGGGAGGCGGCAAGTCTGGACAACAGGCTACTTCATCTATTTTGCTACCATAGAAACGATAGTCGAGACTGAAGAAGCCGGGGTCATCAATATTAGGGAGCGTATCATTCATCATGAAAGAAACAGTCCCCTTGTTGAGTTCTATCTTATCGTCGTCATCTTTGATAGCCCCCCGCTGATCCTGAAGCATCAGTGTGACTTCTCCCCAGAATGTTGACATGAGAGACTCGCCCCACCAGAGGCTAGCTTGCGTTGTCTTGTTACGACTGAGGAACCCTGTACCAAGAAACTTGTGGAGACTATCGAAGGAAACGGTCTCAGGAACGTAGTCGTAGGTCTGTGTCATGTTGAAGAAGACTTCTCCAGCAGGGGTGTCAATCTTGCACGATATGTACGACCGCAGCACCGCGCCCCATTCGCAAAAGCCAATCTGTTTCCCAGCTCTGTCTAGCGAATCAAAGTCGATTTCCACGGAATGGACAGAGCAGTCCTGCAGGGTGTTTCTGTGATATGTGAGAGCGGGTGAAATGACTCGCTGTCCTTCTTTTCCCCTTTCCCATACGCTTGTCAACGTGTACGTCAAAGCCGTGTTGTTAGTGAAGAAATCGCTGTTTACTGGTAGCGTGGCGGGCTGACATTTGGGCTGGACTTTGGTGGTCAAGAAGGACGGGTAGCGATGTAGCAGGCCACGCCTCGAAACAGTCGCGTTTGGATCCAGTGAGTTCTGCACGATGAGTTCATAGCTACTTGAGGCAAAGTTCATCAAAGTGAAGAGTGAGATGAATACGATACCCCCGATGACAGTAACTGGCGTGAACCATCGGAAGGGGAAGGGTTGGGTGATGGGGTAGCTGAAGAATGACTTATGCTCCATGGTCAGTGGTGGTTAAACCAGAGGGCTACGATCCAGGATGAGGCATTATCGTTATGTACTGCAGACCAAAATCAGGCTGTGAGTAAGTCTTAGACTCCTAGATAATGGCTTTTTCAGCTTTGTCTTGCCACCAATCAGCTGCTGGCCTTTTATGCAGCTTACTCCCATTTCAGTCCCGTTTGGGGGCCTCGCATGTTTCTATAAATATCATTTCGTTAGTGACTCTAAATTTATCACGCATGAGTTCAGCCCTATGTTGTACTCAGTATGAAGTCAACACCTCAAGATCATGAGCACAAATTGAAATAGTTCAAGGGCTTCTATAGATAGAGCGAGTCTTCCGTCCTTCATCTCAGATGAAACCATTTCTCAAGAACGCCCTCGTCATCCAAAGCCTCTCCACTCATTAACCCTTTGACAAAAGAATCTCCCGAGAACAAATAATCTTCATCACTAGCACCATCCACCGGGCGCATAACAAAAGGCGTGCATCCACCATAAAGAACACAAACATGGTCTCCAGGCTTCATCGACATAGGTCCAATACCAGCGTACCCTTATTCGGTTATGAAGAACGTCCGATCTACTTCCAGCGCATTTTTGAAACTGTTATGTAGATCATTTCTGCACGTGAGTGGTGGAATCTTTAGACTTTTTACTAGCTCGACAGACGAGTCAATTTCCTCTTGTTTTTCGTAGATGTTTGCGAGCCTATCTTTCAGTTGCTTTATTTCTTCCTCGTCATTGAAAATCCCCTGTTTTTCGGGTGTTGATGGGTGAACCTGAAGCATAAGATGCAGAAGCCGGAGGAGAGTTTTTGTCTCGTCTTTCTTATCTTGAACAGCAAGAAGTCGTATCAGAGCAGATGATAGGTACTTTTCGAAATCGGCCAAGTCACAAGTCGGATTAACATCGGTTGTCAATGCGCTGAGGAGTAGTGTTATCGTGTCAACGCCGTTTCTCACAAGAATCACGTCTTCATGTTGCATCATCATCTCAAACGCTCGTAGGATCCAAGTAATAAGTCCCCATCCTAATGAATCCAGAATCATTCCATCTGAGAAGCGTGAGTGTATTTTCCAGATTCTTGCCTTGGCCTCCTCCCATAAATCTGTACTTGGCATAGGTGGCAATATCGTTACTGTGACAGCATCGACACGTATTCCCCGCAAGCTTAGTGTTCTTTGATCTGTATCTGGTTCATTTTTGCTTTGGAGTCTCTCGAAGAGTTGTGTGTTCCGCTCCAGGAAAATATTGGCTTTGTATGCAGGCCAGGAAACCACGGAACCCATGACGGTCCTGTTCTCATATCGAGATCCTGAACCGTGGAGAATTGTAGAATTTCGAGTTCTTCAGTTACAGTGATGAATTTGCGCACGAAATCTTGATAAACTTCAAGAATAGGCTTGTCGTAATCTGCCATGATGTTATACCCTGTCTGGTCTGCGAGCCTGATGAATGCGTATATTTTATCCCGGGGATCTGATGCTTCGTGCTCAATGAACCTAGTCACCAAACAAAACTAGTCTTTGCTTTGGTGATTCCCCATTAGGAGCATGCTCGCGTCCTTCACGGCTTGCATTGTAGCAAAACTTCTCAATACCCTAGGTATTAATGGCCAAGCTAGTGCAGAGCTCGAAAATGTCCTGCCAGGGATAATGACGCTCCCCCATAGGATTCTATAGGATTTCGCTACGGCAATCTCTTGGATGATCCACACTCTTGAGAAGTATGGAAGACTGAGCATATCTTTGAAAGCTACCCAGGTCGGAGAGTCTTGTTCTGGTAGGCCGAGAGATTCCAGGGTTTCATCGTCAACAGGGTCCTCGCTTCTCATTCCGCAAGACCGGTTATTAGATGCCATTATCGAGATCATCTCAGCGACACGGGCAGACTCGGGTGAATCTGTCGCGCCTAGCCAAGCGTTGACAAGCTCAGCTTTGCGGTAAATATCTGTCATGACACTGACTTGTTGAGATCGTTCCTGGAGGTCATTTTGGTTGATGCAGATCTGGTCGATCCAGATTAAGCAACATTCTCTCATTTCCCTCAAGCGATGCAAGGCTCCGAACAGATTGTTAGTGACAAAAAAGTCATGGCCGTTGCACTGAATTGATTTGCCGTTGGCCGTAGCTGGAGGTCCCCATACGTAGCTCAGCGCTTGATACAAAGGTGCCTCTCCCAGTTGGTACGATTTCAGAGTGCATCTGATGGCGCAATTACTGTCGCCATTCTGGATCTCGAGGAGCCGAAATGATTGGGGATTGGGTAATTTGTCGTAGGGGAAGCTCTGATCAATCGCCATGTCATCGATTCTGTTGTGGTTGTGGAATGATGAGATGAGCTTTACTGGAACAGAGCGGATTATGTATGTCTGGGGCTCAGCTTTCAGCTTTCTTAGTGCCAGACGGCGATTGGTCGCGAGAGGTTGAAAAACATCCTGAAGGAGGTATGCTTAGCGTATGGGGTCTTGGCAGGCGTTGCACAAGGCATTATCACTCAAATTTCACGTAGTTAACGCAAACAAAGTAATACTTCGAGTTGCTGGCTCTATTGTTTTTCCATTTCCTATTGAGTTCCCCACTGGAGTTGGTAGATCGAGCTCGAGACCTTGTACTCGCGCAACGCCTCAATAGCGCCTTCACCAGTCTCAGCTACAGCGAGAAGACCCTTGTTCCCAGGCTTCACAAATCCTTCCTCAGCAGCCTTGTCCAGCCAGTCAATTATGCCACTCCAATAGCCATCGACATTGAGGAGTACAATGCCGCGACTGTGAATGCCAAGCTGAATCCATGTCGTCGTCTCAAAGATCTCTTCCATGGTCCCGAAGCCACCGCTAAGACCAATGAATCCACTGCCTGGCCCGCCTGCAAAGACTTCTTCAGCCATAAGCTTCTTTCGGGTGTGCATATCTTTGACGAGGGTAGTTCGACCAAACACTGCTTCATCGGGAATGTTCTGGGCCTGGCCCGAACCAGCTCGTTCGTGCTTAACGAGGGCCTCGGGAATAATCCCATGAACAGATCGAGGCCCGTTGATCGAGACCATAGTCTTGGCGATTTCTCCCATGAGGCCAACAGTTCCACCGCCGTAAACTGCAGCGTATCAGTAAAAATTCACCAAGAAAGCTATCTAGTTAATTGAGCGTTTCTGATATCACTTGCCAAGCTCGATATTATTTGCGGCCATCGCACGAGCGAGCGCCCGGGCAGCTTCCATATGGGCGGGACTGGCACCAGTGCCTGCTCCGCAGTACACACAAATCTTGGTGCTAGCTGGATGAGACATAGCGTCTTGAGCCATGGCGTGTTGCTGATGACGGAGATGGTGTAGGGTAGTCAGAGTGTTTGCTGAATGTTTGGTACGTCACAGTTAATGGCGATGGTGATCTGAAAGAAAAAGGATATTAATAAAGAAAGTAGTACGAGCAAGTTTCGGTCAGAAATAGGGAAGTGATGGTGTTTAAGAAGCAGTGTGTTCAGCTAATATCTCATCATATGTGGGAAAATACAAGTCAACCCGGGTCACCAGCTCGGCCGAGTTTCTATACCAGAGGCGTTCATGTAGCACAATACCTACGGCTGTCCAAGTCAGACAAACCAATTTTAGTTATTCGGGGCTTTAGAGCATAAAACTATCATCACAGGCAAGTTAAAGACTATTCAGCGACCTCCTGGTCGATAAGTTATGCAATATGGAGTGCAATGCTTCAGGATTTAACAGTTTACAGTGGATGTTGGTGCGAGCAGTGATAGCCGAGGCTTAGCCGACCGAGGGTGTCGTCCAGACCCATCCATAAAACTCGGCCGTGTTGTAATTGTCTCACCCGCAATGATTGTGCAAAACACGGCCGACAGGAATAATTACACATGCCAAATCCGAGATCAGTCCGAAGCAGTCAGCGGTCTGTTCTCGCTTGCACGAATTGCTCTCGCCGCAAGATTAAATGCTCCAAGACTATCCCCTGCACCGCTTGCGTGCGCCAGCATAAAGCTGCACAATGTCACCGAGAGCCTGTCGCTGTTGTTTCGAGGCGCTCGGTCGGGCGCTCCAGGGCCTCAACGGCACTAGATGACCCGCTGCCTGTAGTTGTCCCTGCCCCAGAAGCGGCCAGCCTCACGACAGTGTCCCCAACTTCGATCGATGAGGTACCTACTACTACTGTTAACCCTGAAGCTGGCAACATTGCTGCAAGTAGTAGTGATTCCCTACCGCAAATTGATGAGCGAATGATTGAACAGCTTTTGGCTTCCCTATCCACGCCCGACACAAGGTTGACCAACGAAGCTGCTGCCATGCTGGAGTTTCTCACCCACGGTCGGCGCAATATTCTCAACCAATTCATTGGAAGAGAGTTTGTTTCCACTCCCATAACGCAGCCCGTTCAAAAGTGGGATGCGTTCCTACCTGTCGAGGATGCCCGCTCACTGCTAGCGCTTCATGAGAAGCACTTGGCCTGGATGCATAACACGGTGCATATGCCGACGTTTCTGCGCGAGTTTGATGAGAATATTCTCAAAATTGAATGTGATAGAAGTTGGATAGCTCTTTATTATGCTCTCCTCTCCGTAAGATGCACGTCCTGCTGCCCATTAGGCGAATCTGACGCTCCATAAGCAAACGCTCTACCATCTCGATAGCGACTATCTGTCATCTCTACCCCAGAGATTAACAGGTAAATTGCCTAGCTTACCCATTCTATAAGTCACTGACGTTTGGCCATGTAAGTTGAGAGCGAAGCTTCCCGTATCTTGTTCGATAAAAGCAGGGAGATGCTGTATGAAGCCGAGTTCATGGATAAGCATAAATTGGCCTCAGTTCAAACAATCTGCTTGCTGGTTCAAGTTGCCCACAACTTTGACAAATCCGACCTCATATGTGTCCTCGTATCCACTGCCATTCGCACAGCTCAATGCCTGAACCTGCACCGTCTGGGTCAAGATGACCCTAGTATCGGTGTGAACGAGACCATCGACCGCGAAGTGCGAAAGCGAATTTGGTGGTTTCTCGTGCGGTACGACTGGTTGCAAATACCATTTCAGAATACTTGCCAGATTCATTACTCGCAGTTCAACACCCCGATGCCTGCTAACTGCCATGACGATGAGCAGCGCATGATACAAGATGGCCGAGTCAACGCACAGCCCGCTGAGATCTGCACCATTACTACTTGGACGAATTGCCTTGCCCAGAGTAAGGCTAGTCAGCTAGATCTAGACGACGCAGGCTGACCGGATTTTCACAGTGTCGGTTGTTATGTGGAGACATCATGATCGCATGTTAAGGAAAGGAAGTACAGAGACTGATGACATTGATGGAAGATATGATGAAGTCATCCGAGCCGACGAGGAGATCAAGAGCCTGTATCTCTCATGGTCTGATATGCTACGTGAGGTCAATACTATGCCAAGCGACAATCCAGCAACCGATGGTTTGCCTACGGGTCTAATGCCGGCGATGCTTCTCATGAGTATTGCCCAGAAAGTAGTGAAAGCTGAGGATGTATGTGTTCGTGGCTAACAAGTTCGACAGATCTTTACCGTTCATCGCCAATTCCAACTGTCGTGTTTCCGGGACAGGCGATACGCGTTCTCTCAAGTAAGTGCCTATGGTCTACTATGGGATCATCACTGATCCGCTGCAGCTCTCGTGTGTGACGATAGCGGAACGAAGCATCGAAGCATTCCAGCGATGGACCGACTGTCTTGAGGCACGCATCTGCCGCAGAATGTGGACTACGCTGTCGTACATGATCAGCTGCTCCATCACTCTCCTCTTTGCTTTACTCTTCAAGGCCCGGAATGCCCTCACGCATGACTGGGAGAGGCTACGTGCTTATGTCGAGTTCGGGAAGACCTTCCTTATTAAAGAAGAACAGGGAAGCTCAATCGCTAGGAGAGGAGTTCGATTACTCGGAGCGCTGATGGAGCTTGAGCGTACATCGGGTTTCTCATCGGACATTGAGGTGGATATTGGAGATACTATACGCCGCGTTGCGTTAGCTGACGACGATGGGGTTGAGGTAAGCCCTGGTGAGGGGTATCAGATTTCCTTTCCGTACGGACAAGATCTCTGGGAAAGCCTGATGAGGAATCCTGCGGAGGGTGAACTGATATGATGTCTGATGTGGACTGAACTTGAATTGAACATCACAAGTCTATTACTTCCATGATCTCCTGGAGATGGTCTTCTCAAAGCTAAAGTTCCACGTAACCTTGCGAGTCCCCCCAACATCCGATGATCCCATCCTTCCGACATGTTGCAGTACACTTGGCGTGATAGCATACTTCTTCAGATGATGATTGTCAGCGAAAGACTCTATGAGTGAGTCGCCAGCAACAGCATCAGATGCGTTGTTCAGGGCAGCACCAAGCGCGTCAAGATGTTGCCGAGGGATCACTAGACCCTGTGCACAGCACCCGTAGTTTGGCATCTCATGAATACCTCTTGGATACGGGTTGACTGCAAGGCGACCAGCAAGGAAGTACAAGATGATGAAGGACGTTGCCCAGAATGTGAGATGTGGTAAGGCCCAAAGGGCAGACTTTAGGTGAAAGGTCTGGGACCTCCGTCGTGTATCTATAGTCACTACGAGGAAGTATAGTGCCAAGACGATACAGTATACCGATATCGAATTTACGAGATAGGTCGGCCACTCCTCAGCGTTCCAGCCCATGTATGTTTCGGAATAGAACAGTCGCAGGTACAGCCAGTTCTTTACGTCTTCGGTTCGCTCGAGCTTGTCCAAGGCAGTAGATAGTTGTCCTAGCCAGTTGTGGGCAGCAATGATATCATCCTCTACCAAAGCGAAATACTGTAACTTTTGTTCTTGGCAGGCTGCCATCAATGTAGCGTAATCGCGGTGGACTCGATCGTTTCGGGAGAGCTTATGAATGTGATCCGATGCGACGGTACGGTATTGCTTGGGGCCATCGGTTGTCGAAGCATTGCCGTAAACGAGGACCTCATCAACCAGGCGGTCTAGCCATCGTTTCCCAAAGGCGGGATGGGATTTTGGATCATTGTCTGCTAGTAGTACAATGATGTGTATGGCCTGTCTCTGTTCGAGACTGAGACCTTGAACAAGTGAGGCCACAGCTCTGGGTAGGAACTGCTCTCGTTCTCGCGTGACACTCGGTATACCGACACAAATACGCTTCTCTGAGTCTCGCGGTATTGCTTCAGCAGCATTGTTGAAAAGGGGGAGTTTCGCTAGCTCTTCTATCGGGAAGTGTTCCGCAACATCGAGTAGTTCATCGGCTTGGCGTTGCCGAATAGCACTGTATCGCGTCTCGTAGGCTCGGCGGGAGTCATAGAAAAAGGAAGAAGGGTCGGAGAACGTGTAGAGTCTGCAGAGCTGGAACAAAAAGACCCATAAGATAGCCAAGGAGGCGTAGACAATAAAGAGCCGTCGGTTATGTCCTATCAGCATTGCGACCAAGATACAACATAGCCAAAATGCTATACATGTCTAACATCAGTTGACGGATCTGTATAATGTTCTTATTAGAAGCTTCGGAAATATCTTGACTGCCGACTTGGCATGGCATAAGGTGTTGCTACGTGCGTCTAGCGTCGGCCGACCTGTGGACTGCATGACCATGATCGGCCATTGGAGACCAATCTGAAGCCTCTGAGCAGGAAATACGAGCTTCGTTAGATCGGATATTCGTCACGGGTGTTTCAACACATCGTATGGTGCTGCTGGATGCACATGGGTTATGATCCTCTTGGGTTGTGCGGTGGATTCACATGAAGACGAGGCTGAGATAGTGAAGTAAATCTAAGCTTGTTCTCTACCGCGGCTGCTTTTCCGAGAGCATGTCACTAGTTCACTAAATACACGAATATGGACTTGGCTCAGTAGTCCCTTTCTGCTAGATGTCCTGTAATGTCATTTGTAACAAAGTTGATTCGTCCCGGGCATCGTCCGAGCGCATTTGGTCTCTCGTCATGACCATCAGAGTGCTAATGCCAACTGCTAGCCTCGAATGATGGAGCATCAAACTAGGGAGCAAAGCCGCAAACCACGTGGATTTGTTTCACGCTACCTAAAAATATTTAAAGGATTCGGGGTTTAAAACGCGGCATTTAAGTATACGATGTCTAGATGACGTTTGCTTCGGAGTCTGTGGCAGTGCAGCGGCCGCTTGTGACTGGTTGTTTGTGGGACGACCTTGCTGAGTAACGACTTCGGGCCGGATATCACCAGCAAACTCGGGCCGAGTAATGAGGCTGGTTCGTGAGGACTATTTTCATGAAACGTTATCCCCATAGTCAATATAGCTCATGAGTGAGAATCAGCAGCTGTGGGTTTAAAAAGAAGGTTGTTTAGGAACAACAGAGCGCGCAGATCTCAATCTCGGGCTCCACTATGGTTGCCCTACAAGGCTGGTATTATTATCATCATCATCATCATCGCGTGGACCCTCGGGCAATCCCCTGATTTAGTGATAAAGTTAATAAACATTTGCTAGGTGGAAATAAGCATCTTAAACATGTATAAGAATACACGCTACCGATTGATTCGTGGCCATGCTCGTATTGCTCCTGAGACTGACTTTACGTTCAAGGTTGGCATCGTCGCAACAAGTAGGCCCCAAGACACGAACCTGATCCAGGCCACTACGAGACAAAACAATGCCAAATGCTTTTAAATGAGAGAAGAATCACACCACTTTCCTCTCGAAGAATTTCTCAAACTGTCGATCTCGAGGCAGTGCTCAAGCTCGTCCAGTCTCGTCTCCCCGAGAGGCGGCCGACCCGGTTAACACGGCTCAGCCGCACTTTCGGAACATTATGTCAAGGCAAAAGTATGGAGCTATTTACCTTGTTATTCAGTCTGTATCCAACCGTTGTGCATTCCTGGTTGCTATCGAAATAAGGAACCATATTCCAGCTCTATGTACTGTGATAAGCCCACCTTGAGAGCAATAAACTGCATATTCTGGAGGAGGATACCAAAACAAATTTATTAAATAGCACACTAAGCATAGGCTAAAGAGCCGGAAAAGTTCCATTGGGCAAGATCAAGATCCTAAGTTGTCCGGGAAGCTCTCATCAAATCACACTCCAAACCAGAGCAAAAGCTTGCTTATCCCCACGCATCGTCCTAGGCGCAGTGACACTAAGCGTAATCTTGGTGTCCCTTTCAGCAGGGATATCACTCAAGATGACCTGCTCCACGTTGTTGACATCATCAGGTCTATCACCCAAGTTTCCGAATCTGCTCGGCCCATCTCCAACAGTAACCTGAAGATTAATGTTGTTCTGCAAAGCAGCACCAGGAAGATCAGAGTACACCATGGTGACCTTCAACGTAACAGCCTTCGAGTCTGGTCCATCGGGCATAAGAAGGTCTCCCAGGGTAAGTG
Source organism: Fusarium anthophilum (assembly GCA_013364935.1). Lineage (NCBI taxonomy): Eukaryota > Fungi > Ascomycota > Sordariomycetes > Hypocreales > Nectriaceae > Fusarium > Fusarium anthophilum. The sequence continues at coordinate 97,665 of JABEVY010000013.1, read as the reverse complement.
TCTCGATGAACTCATCTTTGTCATCTTCGTCGAGAACTTCACCCTCCAGATAGCCCTTGTTGGTAGTTATACCCTTGAGAATGATGGAGTTGGCTAGATCAACACGGCCAAAACCCTGGGATTCAACCTTTTTGCCCGTGTTCACGGCGCCGTTGACAAGCAAGGCTTTGATCAACGCGGCACTTGGGGACGTGATTCCATCCTTCTCCAGCGTCTCTCGAAGGACGGCGACACAACCTGCGACAAGGGGAGTAGCCATGCTAGTGCCTGAACTGAACGTCCACGATGGGTCGGTCGATCGACCGAACTGGTCATTTGGCTTCGCGTCTCTTGACTTTGCCGAAAGAATCATGGTACCGGGGGCAACAACATCAGGCTTGATGCGACCCTCGAGTGTAGGCCCACGACTACTAAACCAAGAGATGTTGTTGGGGTCACCTTCAACAACCCCATCAGCCCTGAAGGCGTCGAAGCGGTTGTTCTTGGCTTTGCGACGGTTATCACTTGACCCAACAGCGATGCAGTTCTTGGCCGCTGCTTGTGCGCCAATGTGGCCAAGACGAGTCTCCTCACCACCGTCGTTACCAGCAGCGAAGCAGACTGTCATCTCTTCATGGTTGGAAACGAAAGTGTCAAGGTCTGCGCTTGCGTTGTTGTAGGGAAGTTGGCGCGTCCACATAGGACCCCAGGAGTTGGTATGGATGAAGCTCTGGTGATCGAGGGCCTCTTGGAGTAAATCGCCAAGAGTCTTCTGAGATCGTCCAAACAAGCCACCTTGATTGTCCAGAAGAGACTGGACAATAAGAGTCGCTTTTGGTGCGGTGCCTTGGATTGAACCTCCCATTTTCTCAGAGTGCCCATCTCCGAGAACAGACCCGCAAACATGCGTGCCATGCCCATCGGAGTCATTGGTCTTGTTGGATCTTCCAATGGGAATGAGCTTCTTGACACGGCCGGTGAAGGCTTCGTGTGTCTTGTTCTCATCGCCAGTATCGAAGCCAGTGTCAGCGACGGTGACTATCTGATTGGATCCTTTGAAGATGGTGGTGTTGGAACCAGTAGCATCGGCATGGAGAATCTCACGTGCAACATTGTTGAAGAAGGTGAGCTTATGTACTTCTTGAATGGACCCAACACTGTCAATCTTGGCGATCTCTTGCAGCTTGTCATTGTTGCCCGTCAGACGAATGACAGAGGCACCATCTCTGATGGTGATATCATCAGGTGAGATGCCAAGAGAATCTTGGATACGCTGGGAGATATCCTCAGCAGAGTCATCTGCACGATTCTGAAGAACGATGTCAACAGTACGACTTTCAGCCGCATCATCCTTGAGAGCTGGCTGGAGCTTCAGCTCAGGCTGCAGGGGCTTCGCATCCTTGACGAAAGCAAGGTCGCGCAGGGACTTGATGTCCGTAGGCTCATAGCGGCAGAGCCAGGTGTTGCCGCCGAGGTACTCATGTAGCTCAACGTGGAGGTCTTTGAGGGTTCTTTTCTCAGGCCTCTGAAGAGGGTCTTGGGTCTCGAGAACGATGTAATTAGTGTTCTCGGGGAGATGGTTGAGTCTCATCTCGTCCCCACCTGACTGCTCAGGGCCGTCCGGGAGAGACGAGACGGAGAACGCATTTCCGTTGATGGTAGGGCCAGACATGGTGAATGGGTTGAAGATGAGGGATTGTGTGATAAAATGCAATTGTCACTGTTAAGAGTGATGTGAACAAGCACAGGACGAGAGAGGGTCTTATAACAACCGTGACAGGCAGCTGCAACGATTGAGCGCCTCTCCTTCAAAAAACGGATGCCCTCCTCTCAAGTGAGACAAGATATATATCCCAGCAAGGGAAAGTAAGAAATCTTAAAGCTTTTACCCTAAGTGACGAAAAGGCTCAGGTGAGCTTAGCATACTTCAGTAGATCTTTAGACCATTTCATTCTGGCACCCTGTCTCAATAGCAGCAGGCCTATGACTCTCCAAGGAAAATGTCTGAACGTGCGGCAGAAAGCAAGAATCGATCAGCCGACAACCTTCTCAGCCCTACTAGCATCACATAATCGGTGCATTGCTATGTCGACTGCCCGTTACTGTAGCGTCACCAAGCCTCCTACTCGCGAAGAAGGCGGCATAAGGGTGTAAGGAGACCTAAGACCACTATCATACTGTCCCAGGTGATAGAAATACTTCGGTTAATGTAGTGCAATTGAGTACAGACTTAGTGATTCTTAGCTTGGATAATTCTGGCACCTTGATCTCACATGGCGAGTTTTCTTGCTCTTGAGTGGGTGGTCAATTGAGACAATCATCTGTGAAAATTGTGTACACTCTTGCATGAAGAGGCTTGCGGCTGAGCGTTAGTGGTGCACGACTCCCTAATCCGGGTAAAGGTACTTCATATGCCGTCCGTGGCTGGCTGAAGTTTACAAGTTGGTGGTGGGGGGAACGAATCACAGTGAGATGCTCTATCGGAGCACCAAGTCCCGACACTCCTCACGTCAAGCCCCAGACTTGTCTAGATTGCTGAACTAGAGATACATTATGCATGTTTTACCATGGAAAGCGTAAATTAAGCTTAAATTGTTTAGTATGCTACGACGCGCTGTTAGGAATGTGATACCACTATCTGATAGTCCTATCCTTCCGTTTTCTCACGGACATCAGACTGAGACATGTGGCGAGCCTGTCTGCCACTGTCTCTGTCCTTCACCAGGTATCTGCTGTATTGTCTACTGCTTCTGAACAGTTTTGTTGAATGCGGCCTGATATTCGTGGGTACCAATCTTGCTTCTTACATGAGATGCGACATAACCTGGCGCTGTTATCCGAGGCGCTAAGGTGAAGGACAGAAGCGTGTCTGCCCACCCAGTCAGTGTCTTGTGATAGCGAATTAAGGTCCGCGACAAGAGACCATTCAATTGCAAGAATGACCCCATAATCCTAGAGTTCAATGCCTGATTGATGCTAATTTATATGACTCTAATGCCATTTTGACGATCTAATGCTTTTACAAGAGTGCACTGCCCGTAGCAGATGCAAGTTGGAAGTGTCTGTTAGGGTATGGACATATCGCAAAGACCTCTAGCGACACAACTACCAATGGAGAGTGACAGACTTCAAAATGTTATTGTTGGTATAAGGTTGAATGCTCTTTGGGTTACCAAAAGCGCATGCGAGAAATATTATATCCTATGTAGAAGTTGAAAGCGCCCCCATCGTGACTGTTGAGCAAGGAGCGTCATAGACAGAAGGCTTCACAAAGTCGACACGGGGCTTCGTCCCCTTACCCAGCTCAATCAAGGTCTTACGACTGGGATCAAATTTAGGCCAGCCAAGCTTACTCAGTCCAGACCAAGGATCATCGCTAAAAGAGAACCAAGCATGCTGCATGATCTTGGTGAGCTTCTTCTGGTCGGCCGATGGCTCAATACCGCTAACATCGCCAGATGCGCCAAAGATCATGTGCAGATCAACTCCATGGTACGCGCCACTTGTAGGGAACAATCTCGTATTATCCCAGTCTGCAAGATATCGGTACGCCCATGACAGGACACTGTGATCTCGTCGCGCCTTGGCCTGGTAGGATACCGGACAGGTGAAGGATTCGAGAAGGAATGACTTGACTTGGGCGTCAGTGGGAACAACACCATTTCCGTAGGCGGGAATACGATAGTATCCGTCTTCGTTGTTGTTATTGCCAAACAGAATGGGGACTTTGACAAAGTTTCCGCTCTTGGTTCGGCTGACGTAGTCAGAGAAAACAACCTCGTTGTCTGGCTTGGGCCAGAACGGAGGGATGGACCGGAGTACGCTAGAGCTCGCAGCAGGCCTGATACCAGCAGCAGCTTTCTTGATATCCTCCCAGTCGGCCTTGCGCATGCAAGACATCACGTCACTAGTAGTATTACATCCTACAGCTGACACAACCGAAGCCCAGTTCTTCTCTTGGACTGCAACGGAGTTGCCAGGGAAACTAAAGGCATTTCCAGAGGGAGCGATGATCCCATTGACGATTGGGTCCTTCTTGTAGGCATATGTCCAGTAGTCAACAGCTACGCCACCGGAAGATTGGCCAGCGATGGTGATCTTTGAGGGGTTGCCGCCGAATCTCCAGATGTTGTCGCGAACCCACTCGACAGCGGCTCGTTGATCGCGTAGACCCAAGTTCTGAGTCTCACCGGGTGCACCGGGGAAGCCAAAGATGTTGATACGGTAGTTGACGGTGATGACGACGATGTCTTCTGCGTCAGCAAAGTATTTGCCATTGTAGAATGGACTGTCAGTGTTGCCGATAGCAAAGCCTATAACACCAGATCAGTTTCGGTCTTGATACACAACCCACTAGAAACTTACGTCCACCATAGAAAAAGACCAGCACGGGCTTGTTTGCTCTGGCAGAGTTGGGCGTGGCCTTGGACCAGATGTTAAGTGTCAAACAATCCTCACTCTGGGGGGTTCCGGCTGCGCTGGCAAAGTATGAGATGATCCGCTGGGCTTGGGGTGTCATATCAGGATAATCCACCTTCTTACTCGCCGTCAATGGGCAATCATATCCAAAGCTCTCCGCCTTGAAAGGCTTCTTGGAGTAAGACGTGATGCGCTGAGGAGCCGCAAACCTCAACTTGTCCACCGGCGGTTTCGCATACGGAATACCCAAATATTCAACGACACACGGTGAATTATCCGCGACATGGCCAGTGATCGGTCCATTGGCCGTCTCGACAGTCATGTACTTGGATGGGTTGCATTTCGGTGTTGCAGCAGCCAGACCTGCCCAAAGGGCGAATGCGAAAGCCCAATTGACCGCGTACATGTTGGAGGTGCAGTGCCGCAGGGGTGACAGAAGGCAGAAGTCACTGTCTCAAGTTAGGATGGGGAGATTTGGGAACTTTATTTAACCACTGAGACGCGCATCGGAGAAGTGCCTTGAATAGGAACCCACAGAGGATGTGACCAGGTCAGGATGAACTTAGCGGCCGACCTTTCCGGATCAACGGTTTGACAGGGGCACGGCCCGCAAACAATGGACAGAGAATGAAGCTACAAGCTAATTCTTGGATTCATTTTTCTTCCCAATTGACTGTGGGAGCATTATGATCGCAATTGCCACTCGTATTTCTGTATTCTCGATACCTCACCGGTTCGTGACCAGTCTGAGTTACCCAACCTCCGGGGAACAGTTCGCCGTGCCTCACCCCTGCATGAAATGACACCACCAACAGGTTGGTTCACCCCGGACTGCAGTCAAAAGGACCGTTTATCCTTTCTTCTTCGGAGATTGATTCTATTCCCTCACTACTAAGACAGGCTGGTCGCTACGCATTCTTCGCTGGCCCTGTCGTCATTCGATACCTACTCACTCTATTGAGCCGGCAATGTGGTAACACTTCCGTCGCCTCCGAAGGTATGTCTTTGGGACTTTGGAACAAACATACTATGGCCGGTACTGCTTGTAGTAGTACCGGTCTCCATCATATCATGATGTGCCGAGTGACATAGGTCTATTGCACCATTGGCTGTGCCGCGCTGTTGGAACCGATGTCTGCCCAACTTTATATACTGGGGGTCCTCCTTGGCCCCTCTAGCCCGTCCGTGTAGGATGCAGCCACCAAAATGATTGACAGAGGCATGGGATTTCCCGCCGATGGCGTCCACAATCATGGCTGGAAGTTATACATCACATCCTTAGTGATGATCATTTCTTCAGGTCTGTTTGTCATTGCGAGATGTATTGCGCGGTACTCAATACACAAGCTTGGATCAGACGATGTTGCCATTATTGTTTCTCTGGTAAGTTGGTCGGTCCTCCCAACGGCACCGCAGCTAATTACTCAAGATATCATCTGTTCTTCTGTCGACTTACATACAACTTGCGATACACCATGGCTACGGAATGCACAAAGAGGACCTCGAAAAGCCCGATCTTCGAATGGCATTGAAGATGTTCTTCATCGCCCAGACACCGTACAAAGCAACCGTCTGTCTCAACAAAGTCGCCGCGATTCTACTATATCTCCGACTATTTGTCACAAAATCGTTTCGTGTCTGGTCTTTTGTCGTGCTGGGAGTTGTAGTGGGATACAGTATCGGTGGTATTGCAGCGACAATTTGGCAATGCGTCCCTATCAAAGGGGCCTGGGACAAGTCTGTCGACGCCAAGTGCATCGACTCGAACAAGTTTTGGGTTGCTTACGCTGTTCTCAACATCTTGACTGACGTTATGGTCTTGGCTCTCCCGATCCTGCCTATCATGCGGCTTCAGACCAGTAGACGGGAGAAACTGCTGCTCTGCTGCATCTTTCTTCTTGGTGGATTGTACGTACAAACACCAATATCTCCAGACAAGAACTAACCAATGTCGTAGTGTTACCATCACATCAATCCTCCGAGTAACTTCGGTCTCCAATTCTCTCAGGAATAAGAAAGACATGACATGGAACTTCATCGATCGCGGCGTATGGACTCTGATCGAAGCTAACCTGGGAATCATTGCCGCTTGTTTGCCGGTGCTACGACAACCCATGGGTAAGCTGTTCCCTCGCATTTTCGGATCAACCAAAAAGAGCTCCTTGTACTATACAGGGCCAGGTGCTCCCGCAAAGGGCTACAACTTGTCAGATATAGCTGCTCGAAGCCCTCGTCCAGGTATCTGGAAGAGCGACGCATCTAGATCTGAACAGATTATTTCTGTTGGTGGGCCACAAACAGAAGCAAGTCGGGATAGTGACGAGCGCTGCATTATTGCAGATTCAGTCAAAGGTAGTGATTTTGGGAGTGAGCTGGCTACTCATAAACCCGATTCAACTAGATAGAAGCCACAAAAGTTATCAATAGTGTTGCTGAGTTTATACCAACACAAAGTCATCACACCCTTTTGACTGCCGCCTATAAAGGTTAAGCTTTAGGCTGCGAACACACAATAGCAAGCCAGAGTCCATCCTATCTCCCAGAATAAGTGAAAACCCGATCAAGGTCTCCACCACTGGGCGTACAGGCCCGTATCCGGCTCGAAGACGCGCTGATCGATGAGCCACTGCATCTGCTCATTTGCCTCCTCTGGCGCTGTTAGCTGACGGCTTCGCGCTATTGACGTTTGAGGCGTAGCTATTGCAATAGTTCAGAAACTGACAAAACGCCGCAGGGATATTTATTTAAAAGTCAATAGCGCTATACTAAGATGAACGATCTAAAAGTTCTTAGGCTAAGATTTTAGATCAAGGATAACCATAAAAATAACCCAATTACTGTGTCCTCCAATATGATGTACGGAATAGTTTGAAATTTTATGGAAAATGAGAAGTTGATGTGTTATTTGTGGCTGAGAGCTTCTATCACCACAGAGAATTTGGAGAAGGAATGTTGTTCCAGCCCTCGGTGGCTATGTATCATCAGAAGCAGGTTCAATCCCAAGGTCAACAGACTGCGTATCAGTAGTAGGGGCAATGGACTCCCGTCCCATAGTAAGCCTAACTCCTGTCGTCTCACCAGAATACGCATAAAATGCCGTGAACGTCCCAGGCATGGCCGAGCAAATCGGAATACCAGTAAGAGGGTCGTCCATGCACTGCCCAGCAGGAGCCGAGCATTCCAGTCTTCGATCGCGAGTCTGCTCACATGTAACCCTAGCAATACCGCCCATGAAATTGGTCTCCGTGCCGGGATCACAGAGCGTGAGAAAGTGGATGTCACCGTCGGCGTATCGGACACACAGATAGTTTCCGCCGATTTCTCTAACTTGGTTTGTGTCGGGTTCGATGGAGAATGCGAGGATCTGCGGTGCGCCTGGGAGGTTCCATCCCACGTCGTAGCCTGGTTCTACGTCGCCGCTGAGTTTTTGGCCGTTGACTTGCGCGCCGATAGCGAGGACGTTGAACGTTGGGATTGGGTCGAAGTTGTCTGCAGTTGTGGTGGTGGCATCGGCTGTAGTTGTCTCAGCAGACGTAGCCAGAGCAGTTGTTGTGGTTTCATCAGTGGCTGCAGCATCCGTGGTTGTAGTATCTGTAGTGGCGGTCTCTGTAGTGCCTGTTGTCTCAATGGCAGTAGTCGATAAACCGACAGTCACGGATGTTTCGATGGTAGTAGCCGTCTCTGTAGCCTCCGCTGTAGTATCGTCATCAACAGTAGACGTGAGAGTAGTCGACAGATCGGCAGAGGTAGCAGTGGTTGATTCAGCTGGGACAGTCGTCGTTGGAGCGGTAGCAGAAATGGTCGAGGTTGCACTCTCGGCAGTCATAACGCCTATTCGCTATTAGAAATGATCCACGAACATATTTCCAAGAAGGGAAACACACTAGAACTGGCAGAAGGTCGAGGTTTGCAAACGCTAGCCAATGCAACATCAGTCGCAAGACAGACCGCAAAAAGGTTGCGGAACCGCATTTTTGTTACAATAAAGAATGACAAGAGTTGGATTGAGGGATTGAAAGAGAGGCTAGAAAAGAAAATTGATCATGCAGTTACGAAAGGCGGATTCCTTGTTTTTATTCAGATTCTGTCAGGGGTTAATTCGCCCACGTAACAGCTAGCTCAGTGAGGCTTGACGCTATTGACGATCTACCTCAGCTGGTTCAATAGCCCAGGTACTAGCCTTCACGTTAAATTTCATCGATGGATCCTCCATAACGATCTAGACCACTAAGACCTTGAGCCAATCATGGCTCCGTTCAAGCGAAGAATGATGACACTAAAAACATTTCAGGGTAAACAACTTGGTGATCGTATTCTGCACCACACAACTGTAAACTACGCTGGCTTCACAGACAGTATAATGGATCAACACTCTTATCCATCCTAAGCAGGCTGATGATCAACTTTAAAGCTATGTTGTTTTGAATGATACATACGCAGGTTGGAGGACTCAAGCCTCCCGTCGTGTAATGCGAACAGGGAAGTCTTCAATTAGCCAAATTCCCTACGTCACCAGTCAGTGGCCATAATGTAAAATTCGAGTAGACCACTTACAGCATTCATGATATGAAGAGGTCTCTCAGGACGTGTCATACAAAAGTCGAATCGTCGCAACAACTGTCAGGCGTAATTAGTCTCAAGCCTTCTCAACACGCAGTCAAAACTCACCTCGACAAAGATCTTGTTCAGCTCAATAAACGCAACCGGTTTACCCAGACACTGGTACTTTCCGGTCGAGAATACAAGACTGACAATTTCAGCCATAGCTTCATATTTCGCAGGATCCGCATTGATCCATCGTTCAGGCGAAAAGAGGCTCGCATCTTGACCAAAAGTCTCCTTGGAGTGATAAACAGCAAATGGCGATTGTCCAATCTGAGTGCCTCCGGGGATGAACTTTCCATCGATCTCATCGCCTTGAGGTGGAACCTGCTTGAACAGTGGCCCAGCTGCTGGAGCTTTGATTCTAAGACCTTCTTGAATGACGGCCTGGAGATAGGGGAGTTTTCTGGCTTCGGCGTCGGTGATGGGTGATGAGATACTTCCAGCCTTGATTGCGTTGTCGATTTCGTTTTGAAGTTTGAGGTACATAATGGGATTGCTTAGGAGGCTGAGCATTATGAGGCGGATGGTAGTTGCTGAGGTGTCACTTCCAGCGACGACATTGAGCAGGGACTCTCGCGACGCTTCTTCCTGTGTCAGACCGTGACGAATGAATGAGCCGAGCATATCTGGACGCGACTCGGCACCTGGCGCAAATCTTTCCGCGACTTTCTTGTTTGCGACACTGAAATTGTCAGTTTCCTACAAACTTTTGACGCTGACAAAACTCACCCGATGAAAGCACCAAAGCCAAGTTTATCACTCTCTTTGGGCAAGGCGCCACTAAACAACCGCGAATGCAGCAAGGACACCAACGATGGGATATTTGCAATGAACAAAGTTACTGGAAAGTAAGATTTTGTGATCTTGATAAAGTCAAAGACGTCGTCATCTTGCTCGATGTATCCGAATGGCTGGCCGAAGGCGAGGTCGCTGATGACATCTAGAGTGAAGAACTGGATCTTTTGCGCAAAGTCCACCGGGCGGTAGTCTTGATTTGTTGAGAGATACTTTGTTTCCAGGAGGTTGATGAGTTTGGCGATATGCTCGTCAATGGTGCGCTCGAGAGACTCGTTTTCTTTGCCAGAGTACTGGATCCAGTGTTAAGCTCCATGCCACGGTAGTCGGTCTAGAAGAGTACTCACGCCAGCGGCCATCTTGTTGCGCAGCTTTGCATGGGCGTCATCATCTCTCATGGAGAAGAGGTTATCTTTTCCAGGCTCGAAACGAAGAGCATTGTACCCTGTCCTCAACAGTCAATCCATGATTACATACACCATCAACTGAAGATAGGAAGAGCTTACAAGGCCCTCTTGTATAGGCAGAGCGACTTGACATCATGCGCTTGAGCAGCTTGGGATCATCCGTAGCCAGCTCATTTGGCCCAATGCGCACGAGGGATCCTATAAATAGAGTTAGCTCCTCTTGTTAAGAACGGAATCAGAATCATACCATATTTCTCATTGGCTTGTTGAATGGCATAAGGTTGAGTTCCCTTGAAGGATTGTCTCACCATCCAAGCTTTGGAGAACCCCGCCCAAAATGGACCAGGAACATGTGATAGCCGGTGCCAAGTGCGCAACGTGTCAGCTACGAAGAGAACCACTAGCCCAAGAGCCGCTGTGGCAATGACGGCCCGAGGATGGTCGGCAACGCCTTGCCAGACATCGCGCACAAAGCCTGCAGAGGTATCGCCTTCAGGGCTCATCTTGAATGGTGTTTGAGCAGTGCCTCGAATCGTGATGAGCGGGCGAAGGAAGAGAAGCCATTCCGTCCAGGAGCAATTGACTAATCAGACTGATCTAATCAGCCGACGACGCCGTTGGAGATCAAGATACCCTGTAACGGTGCAGGGCCTCAACGGACTCTGTCCAATCAGATCATGTTGATTAGAAGGCGCATGAACGCTACCGAGCTTGACGTTGATGAAAACCACTCATATCAGGTAGTACAGCTTCTATAACAAGGTCATGGCTTTTCAGTACGGCAGTCAGTTAGTGCAATAGTACAGCCAACAGCGGACCAAGACCCCTAAATGATATGATTCTGCACATCGATGGCGCATTTCGGAAGCCATCCCCGTCCAAATGAATTGGCGGAACATCAGTAACGCCACGTTCCGATCCAGAAAAGCACATCACGCTACACAAGGAACGGCCCGGCAGAAAAAAATAAGAAAGAGGGGGCGTTCCTTTCAATCAATCCTCCGTGATCCACAGCTCAATCACACTCTAGCCCCATCGACGATGGCACTTCAAGAGTCCCAGCACGAGGGGGGCACTCCGCCCCCAGAGCCTGTCATCCAAATCCAAGATGCTATCGTGAGATACCTATTCCTGCCCCTCTATTTTCATGCATGAGCGGGTCTGATTTAATGTGCATAGGCTGCAGGTGACGACGACGATGCCGATTCCTCAATTGGCGAGGTATGTTTCATTGACTCGCGCTTGTGATGGGTCACTTTACGCTTTGACGGAGCCTCAAAATGACGTATTTCATCATGTGTAGGAAGTAGAGCCATCGGTCGTTTCAATCTCATCGAGTATTTTGGCATACCGACAGGAAAACGGTCGAAGTTACCATGCATTGAGTAGCGGGAGTAAGATAATCTCGTGCCGATTAGTAGCAAACAAAACTGACAAGTCGTAGAATATGTCCTGCCGAATGACGAAGTAGGTTTGATCAACAGACTCGATACCGGATCGGGTACTTTGCATATTGAATGTTACTGACTGAATGAAAGGAAGAGAACGAAAGACTTGGTATGTCGTGACTTACAATGCTGGAGCAACGCTGACATGCCTAGACTTACAACATGAGCTTTATGTTCGAACGCTCGACGGAGACCTCGCTGTATGCCCCAAAGCTAAAGGCGCGAAACGCGTTCTTGACATGGGAACTGGCACTGGCTCATGGGCCATTGACTATGGTACGATCTCGTTGCAATGCATGCATGTAGTAGCATTAGTCGCTAACATGTGTCCAGCTGATGCAAACCCTCAAGCAGAGGTAACTAAACCGTTGTCGCGTAGCTTGCTCTTACTGACTTTATAGGTTATCGGCGTTGACCTGAGCCCAATTCAACCGGCTCTGTACGCAAAGTCTCTGGCATTCTACCACGTTATGAAATACTGACATCCCGTTCCAGAGTTCCACCCAATGTCAGCTTTGAAATAGACGACCTCGAAAAAGAATGGACTTGGACTCAGAAATTCGACTTCATCTTTGCCCGCATGATGCTCGGCTGCTTCACCGACTTCCCCCAAATCATCAAAGTCGCCTTCGACAACCTCGAGCCCGGCGGCTATCTCGAACTCCAAGACATGTCCCTCCCCGCGCGCTCTGACGACGGGACTCTCCACCCAGAAAGCTACCTCTCCAAGTGGTGCAGATCCTGCTTCGAAGCTGGTCAGAACCTCGGCCGTCCCGTGTTTCCAACAACAGAGTATAAGAACTACCTCGCTGCTGCTGGGTTTGTTGATATCGTCGAGGTGCAGCAGAAGTGGCCGACAAATCCGTGGCCAAGAGATAGGAAGTTCAAGGAGTTGGGGGCGTGGGCTTGTGCGAATATCGCTGGTGGATTGGATGGGCTCTCGTTGGCGTATTTTACGAGAGGGCTTGGGTGGTCGACTGAGGAGACGAGGGTGTTTTGTGCGCATGTGAGAAAGGATTTACAGAACCCCAGGATTCATGCGTATTGGCCTATGTAAGTGTCCACTGAGGCTGATCCGATGATGTAGTGCTGACTCCATGGCTAGCTACTTTGTCTATGGTAGAAAGCCACTCACGCCTGCAGGATCCCCATAAGATCTGTATCAGCTCGAACATGACATGCCAGAGTCGGCTGTTGGTAGCGTAACGAAACTGATGAAATTACGAATGACTCAAATGAGAGACTTTGCACACTGTACGATCTAGTGATGTTCCTCGCCTCTTTCAATTTGCTAGTGGCCGGCCTAGTCAATGTTCACCATGTATGACGTGTTTCAGAGAGGGAGGCCAACCATTGAGGACTACCCCCATCACAACCTTTACTATTTAGAAGGGCACCGGGGGTATAATCCCAGGCCCTGAATTTGAGTTGAAAGTCTTCCCATTTCCCCGTCAGAAAACGAATCACCGAACCCTAGACTCTTCCCATATCCATACCGCAGAGTTTATAACCTATCGTGACTAAACGCTCAAGGTAAGACTTGCAGATATTTCATAGACGCCCGAACGTTTCAAATCTAATATCTAATCACAATGCTCACCGCATCGATGAGGCCCGTACTTGATGTCACCGTCGCCGTCGCCGTCTTGTTTTTCGCTAGTGCATCTGCTGGGCTTGTGGCGTATGCGAGCTGTCAAGTCAGCTGCTCTACCATTGTCATGGCTTATTATGCAGCGGCCGGTGTAACTTGGGGAACCGGCACCGGCTCAACCACTCCACCGCCTGTCATCGCCTGCAGTAATGCATTTGTGACTTGGTCGTGGTCTTTCCGAAGATCGCTTTGCTGGCGCCTACACCGTGACTTTGCAGCATAGGATAGAGAACCTTAGCTTTAGCAATTCAGTATATCCAATTAGAAATAAGCCCACCTCCTGTCTTATCGAAGGCAATTGCTTATCAGTGCACCGTACGTGGCCTCAATGAACAGGAAATTGAGTGAGGCTGCAGCTGATGACAGTGTCAGCCTGGTCTGTTATATGACGTGATCTTATGCGGGAGGCCGACCACTCACCCCGCCTCAGCATAAAATCACTAGAAATGATGGTTGATAACGTTTCAAAACTTTCAGAAATCTAAACTTCTAAAGCTGATCATCTTACACGAACAAAAAGAAGACGAGAGCACCTTGGCTCCAACAGCACGGAATATCAAGCACTACGACGTACACGCGCAATAACAGCGATCTTCAAAATGAAGTCCCTCCATCTCCTTGTTGCTGTCGGCTCTTTTTCGACAGCCGCGGTCGCAGGCCCGATCGCGTACGGCGTCTGTCAGGCAGGATGCGCCTCTGTCGCGATGGCTTGCTACGCTGCTGGCGGCGCGACCTGGGGAGCTACCGCTGGAGCGACGGCTCCAGCTACGATTGCGGCTTGCAACAGCGCATTCGGAGTCTGTTCTGCTGCCTGTGCTCAAACGGCTCTGATTGCTCCCACGCCATGATCTTGAAGTTGAGGAACGTCACCAGGAAAGGTGTTTGTGGGGGGAATTTGCGAACCGAAATATCTTTTATTTTTATTTCCGAAGGCATTTGTGCTTTTCGGCGATGAAGACGCGAGGGAATGCTTATATTACGGGGAAATCCATGAAGCAGCGTGGGCTTCAAGTCCCTCTATCTCGATGCGCGGGGAACTGATCAACTTATGACCGTTTATGGCAGGCTTGAAGAAGCAGGCAGCAGCGTTCAAGAATGTCACTCTCTATTCTGTTCATGATGTCATTTTAATGTGAATATGCTTAATTCAAGATTCCAAGCCAAGATATTAGTGCTTACCATGCAGCGAAAGCTGTGTGCAGATTGGCCAGCTTTCTCAGGATTGAAACGTCGAGCCGGCGCTTAAGCTCGGATATGTCCCGTCGCCCCCAGTTTAGACAAATATACGAGAGCAACTCTCGATCGCCGTCCTGTTCCTGTTTATAAAATTACAAAGACTATCAATGAGACACGGAGGAATTCCTCTTCGACTCCAACCTGTTTTTGCCCTTTCTGGAGCCATCCATCACTAAAAGACTCACCCGCATGTGAAATGTAACATGGTGGGCAGTGTTTTGCCAAAATGGTCTGAGCTGTTCAACAGAAACCTGGCGCAAAAAACGGCCCCCAAATAGCATCCTTTAATTTCCCCTCGTACCAACAGTCGTCTCGCACTCCATTTCAACACAGTGGCTGACTTCTAATTTCGTCCTTTCTTCTGCCACAAACTCTTTCTTCACAAATGAGTTGCAGATTTGTACATGTCTCGAAAGAGTGACCATTCAGCCCTATGCATCTGATCACAATGAGGTGGTCTATTGGCAGACTGGCAGTTATCTTCTGTCCCATTTCCCTATGCTGTGCGGCAGAACTCGAAACGCGACAGAGCTCCATGGGATCAGCCCAATTACCAGCCAATGATGACTTCATTCGGCGGTCGCTACTGTCCGGTTAGCAAATATCTTGAACAACCCTCTCAGTGACTAACACAAATGCCAAGTTGCTGTCCTTGATGACTATCTTTATATCGACGGCGGGGAGGTTAGTTCCGACCTCGACAACTCCCGTTCAACAGCCGGTAAAACAATGCCTTGATCAAAATCCCGGGTAGTACTAACATCGAGCAGTCAGTCTTACCCTCTCGATACCGCTGGATGAATCTTGGACAAACGACACAGTCGCCTTTACAGAGAGTGCGAAAGGACCATCGCCATATCTGAAACAACCAGCTCTTTGGGTTGATGAGGAACGTTCAATGATCTACTCATGGGGCGGTCAAGGATCTTACAAGAATACCTCAGCGGCTGGAGACCACCATTTATATGCCTTTGAGGCTGACGATGGCAAGGGAAGGTGGTCAATTCATGATCCTGACGACGACACATTGTTTAGCTCTTTGTATCGATCTGTGAGAGGAGCTTACACCACTTGCCACGGCGTCGGATACCATCTTGGTGGCTATGGCGAGCGTAGGACTGATGAGAGGTTCACTGACGGCAGTTATGTTGAACGACCACTTGACGGGCTGCTGACTTACAACATAACGACCCAAAAGTGGACAAACGAGTCCACAAAAGCACTCGACTATGTCACTTGGTCAGGGAGGGCTACCTGTATACCTTCCATCAGTTCATCTGGATTGTTGATCTTTATGGGTGGCGCAAAGGTTAAGACACCATCTTTCAGAAACGAGTCAGAACCAGTGTCCTTCACCAACATTACAATATACGACCCCAGCTCTAAAGAGTGGTACTACCAGCAAACATCAGGCGTTTCTCCAGATCCTAGAGTTGACTTTTGTTCTGTCGGTGTCCAGGGGCGAAACAATACATACGAAATGTACGCTGTCAAAGTGGCTTCTAATACTCTTTTTAGCTGACCGGATCTAGATACATCTACGGATGCTGGAACACGTGGAACGACAAGACAAAGGCCTTTGGCGATGTCTGGGTCTTGTCGCTTCCTGCCTTCAAGTGGTTCAAGGCAGAAGTCGATGGTCCAAAGCGAGGAATGCATGGATGTGCTCTCGTTGGAAAGCGTCAGATGCTAAGCATAGGTGGGAATAACTGGGGTAAAAACGAAGGTTGGAAGGACAAGGATCCTTGGACTCAAGGAATTGGCATTCTCGACTTGCCGAGCTTGACTTGGTCTAGTGAGTATGATGCGGAAGCTGCGGATTACGAATCGCCAAAGGTTGTGAAAGATTGGTACCAGAGCGAGTAAGTATGCTGGTGTCCTTGATATTTGGCTTGCTAACGTGAATCAGTGATGAGGTTGAGTGGGATAACAGAGAAGTAGCAAAGCTCTTTGGTAAGCCTACACTCTATGTTATATGCTGACGATGTTCTTGCTAACTGAAATAGCTTCAATGTCAACGACAACAACAAGGTCAACCGACGGTCCTAAATTTGATTCACCTCCTGATAACTCATCGTCAACACCGGTTGGGGCTATTGCGGGTGGTGTAGTCGGTGGAGTTGCTGCGATAGTGGCTCTTGTCGGTATTTGGTTATGGATACGTCGTCGGAAGAGAAATGGCAGTAACGAAGTTCAACAAAACGGCGACGGAGATGCCACGAAGCAATGCGGCAAGTCGGAACTTCCGGCTGATAGTTCAAAGCAGAATGGTTTGCAAGAGTTGGAAAGCAACCAGGCTCCTACCGAGCTACCAACATCTTCGTCCCCTATTTTGGAGAATAAACGGACAGAGAGGCATGAGTTGGAAGCTTAGAGATTGCACGATAACTGGGAGTATCGCAATACAACCATTATTGATTTCCGTTGGGTACCAACTGACAGTCCATCAAACCTGTCGAGCTGAAAACAAAGGAGGAAGAGCTGATCCTGGGAATCGTGCTATACCCTTTGGGAGTCAGAGACTCTACACATCAGTCAGCTATCTCGCGGACTTGAGGGTCAGTTAAACCCAATCAGTCTATCCAGTCGAAGTTCAACTTAGAGTTACATGAAACAGGATGTAGTAAGCAAGCAGCCTGCTACACCTCCATGTCTAGCGAAGGCCATGATTACCAAGACCTCCTCTTATCATCACTTGTGGAGTAAAGTGCTTAGTGGGTCTTAGCCCGGTACCGGAGTCAGATAAGACCGCTTAGCTTGATGAATCATACCCGTCAGCCAGTCAAGGCACTTTTAAAGATTAGTTTTGCAAAAAAACATCATTTATTTGAACCTCACCATGACAACTGAAATTATCCTCATCACTGGCAATGCTAATAAGATAGCCGATATCAAAGCTATCCTCGCCCCATCTGGAATCACCGTTCGCAATCAATCTCTCGATTTGCCCGAGATACAAGGATCGATCGAAGAAATCACAATCGCAAAATGTCGCACAGCCGCAGAAATGGTCAGATATCTTCCGCATACTACGATTCATATTGACACTCAAGCAGGTCGGTGGTCCAGTCGTCGTGGATGATACAGCTCTTTGCTTCAATGCGATGAACGGCATGCCAGGACCTTACATAAAATACTTCCTCGAGGCCTTAGGACCCGAAAAGTTACATCTATTACTAGCCGGCTTCTCAGACAAAGCCGCTGAAGCAGTGGCGACGATGGGATATTGTCAAGGTCCTGGTCATGAGCCTGTGCTATTTCAGGGACGAATTGACGGGACAATTGTACCTGCGAGAGGCGTAATGCGATATGGATGGCAGACGTGCTTTCAGCCCCACGGGGGCGGTCTGACCTTAGCGGAGATGTCGGATGAGGAGAAGCATAAGATATCACATCTCGGCGTAGCTTTGCAAAAGTTTACTACGTGGCTGACTATGAACCAGAGTTGTGCTCATGGCGAGGAGAACAATAGAAACCTATAATAGAGAAGCAGAACGCCTGCTCCAGGCTTGCGCAGCTGAAAGTACTTGACCAATCTCTCGTTCATTATAATAGTGGCCTCCCTGTCCAGTATGATTAAGATGCAACTTATTCATGACAACTACTTCAAAATGCGTCATCGATCTACTAAAAGCTCAAAGTTGCCCTGAAGCATGCACCTCAATCCGCTCGGACCCCACGACTACCCCGGTTGAATCACAGCCCTGTGGGTATTTGTCCATTGGCGCTTACTATCAATCTCGTGCCCGCTTACTCTAATTTTATCAACGCTTGCTTTTATCACGATGAATTGAACGCATAATTTTATCAAGGCCTGACTGATTAGTGGCTGAGAGACTGGTCAAGACTCTTCAAGCACGACGAACAAGAACAAACATTAGACGTGAGAACAAGCATGAGGTCATGATGGAAACAATACTCAGACATTTCAATCTCAACCACGTACATATTGTCAGCCATGGTATGCACATTTTGCCTGGTTCTAAATCCTGTAAGGCTCTTCAGGATATAATTTCCATCCTTCAAAGCCATTATGTTTCTCATCATCCATCATGACCCGTTCTCATTTAATCGTGCTGATCAAAGTTACATTCCCCACCGCACAAACCACCACTTGGCCAAAGTATCTCTAAACATGAAACCCAGAGCTGACATTCTGTCATCCGCCATCAAAAAGAAGGCTAGTTTCACCAAAAACGCCTCACAGCCCCCAAACTCCATCACGAGCATACTTTCCAGAGTAGTGCTAGTCAGATCCTACATGTTTCAAGGACAAGCTTACCACCGAGATTAAAATAGGTCCGGCAGACATATAATTGGCCAGATCTACGATCGTTGTGGCTAAGCAGATAAGATCCGCTAAGCTTAAAATTAAGGCACAGGTGCGAAATTCGTCTGATTGGCCTGAGCTGGTGCTGCGCCTTGGCGGTTTGGGCGTTTAGTTGCAACGAGCTGAACTGTTGCATGAAGTTTATGTATGCAGTGAGATCATCGAAATAAATTTGGCCTCATTTATTGGCTGAAGTCGTGAATCCTGCTCGTATAGCGAATCCTTCATGATCCGTTTCATTTTTGGAAGTGAGATGAGAAATGGCTGTTTGATGTCATGATGGGCTTCAATTTGGGCGAGGAAACCCTGATCGCGGCTTATCCGTGATAACTTTCAGATGTTGAACATCTCAGTCTTGTCACAGATCACGTATATAAGAGACCACATCTGCCTTCACAAATCTACCATCTCATCTCATCGTCACTCCATCGATTCACAACACTCTCTCCTCTCTCCTTCTTGACTTCAATTTTCCGTTCTCTTTTCGATTTCATCCTACCTTCAACATCATGCACGCCTTCACAATCGCAACCGTCCTGGCGGGCGCTCTCAGCGTCGACGCCGGTCCCCTCAAGCACGCCAAGCGCGTTCTCATGGGCCGTCTCGACGACGGAGCTCACGAGATCGAGCACAAGTTCCAGCCTGTGACCGACTTTGACACGGACGGCTGCTACTACACTTCTGCCATCGACAAGGACGGCAACACCAACCGCGGTCTCAGCCAGAAGGACGTTTACTTCAAGGGTCCGGCTGCTGATTGCCGTGAGCCAAACCGCCTGGAGAACAACAACGTTTATAGCCGAAAGCGCTGCAACAATGGTTGGTGCGCTATTATGTATGAGTACTACTTTGAGAAGGACCAGTCTTCGTAAGTTCACATCGCTGCCATTTAACTTCATTCTCTGACCATATTCTAGCTGGGGCACTATCAACGCTGCTGGCGGTGGTAACGGCCATACCCACGACTGGGAGAACGTCGTCGTGTTCGTTCAAGGCGAAGACGTGAAGCGTGTCGCCCCCTCATGCCACGGCGGCTACGAACACGCCACCAACACTCCCCGCCTCGATGGCCAGCGTGCCAAGGTTGTCTATCACAAGGACGGTGGCTTTACTCACTGCTGGCGCATGGCCAACGAAGCCGACGATCAGATTGAGAACTACACCGGTCAGTGGTTCATTGGCAACCTTGTCGGCTGGGACAACTGGCCTGTTGTTAACGGCCGATCTCTTCGAGACTACCTCTACGATGCTTGGAATGGTGGTGTTGGCCCTAAGTTCTGGGACAAGGATGATAGCTTCACTAAGAAGCTTGGTGAAGCTGCTGGTGATCAGTGCCCTGGCTTCGATCCCGCCAAGGACGAGTAGGGTTGCGACTTTGATGATGGGCAATAATGTTGGCTTTGTATTCTTTGACTTTCTGGTAAAGAACTTTTCTTTGCAGATCCATGCATACTTGGGGTTTTCTTATGTCGAGTGCTGAATAGATTCTGGCTTTGATACTGAATTGAGTTCCTATCCGAATATTTAACTTCTGGTGCACCTTTTCATGATGGCATATGATCTGAGTCTATACGTGCTTCCATCAACGCTTGTTCACTGTACCGTGCTTTTATCATGCAGCATGGACCTGATGAGAAGGATAAAATTCAATAATAGCAGCGTTTTGGTACTTCGTCTAGAAACACCTAGCACAACTACTTTTCTCGTGTTCGGCCCAGTCACGAAGCTTTCCGTCCTTGTATTCTCACTAGCTCGACACATCCAGCTTACCCAGGGTGACGTTGAAAAACTGGTTTCCATCCTCATTATGCAGGGCATCGACAAAGTTCAGCAATCTCATGTCTTCTTCGAAAGGGACATCGACAACGTATGATTCATTGTATTCACCGCCCACATAATTGTCGTCGAACTTAAACGAAAATCTGTCCGCACCAGGATATCTTGGCTTGATCAGCCAACGGCAGGACGGTGTTACAGTCTTATCAGGCCATTGGTCCTGTACTTCCAGACCGTATTGTCCCCCAACGCAGAGCATGTGATCTTGGTTATCGCTGGGAACGAGGACCACGGGGTAGCTTCCAGTAGGGTCAAACTGACCTATGGTGATTGGAGGACCGTTGAACATGGACCATGAGGACGTTGGCTTTTTTCTATAAGAGCCGATCCAGTTTTCTTCATCGGATCTGAGAGCTTCGATGTAAAGACCGCTGTGCACTCTCCAAATAAAGTCGTGGGTATCAAGAGGGTTGCTGATTATTCCCTCTGCCAGAGTGATAGACTCTTGTCCGACAGTGTCTTCGAAGTTCTGCTCCTAGGCAAGAAAATTAGCATTGTGGCGACTGATAGTATAGCTCCCCTCCTCGAAATTGACTTTAGGGCTATCAAGTGCCATTTGAAGAAGACTGATGCCTTTGGCGTATGCAACCCAGTAGTTCAAAGCCTAATTCTGTTAGCAACCTCGATTTTATCTAGGGGAGGGATCAGACGAACCATAACCTTGGTCTTGGTGAAATACCCAAGGAAGTCATCTGACTCATCAAAAGCTTGCTGAGCCGCTTGTTTCAGAAAGGAGTTGGCACTTGCGTCATTGAGAAAGGCGTTGATTTGGTCGAGATAGCCGGGGACATTATCGGCACTGGCCTGGAGACGATCGTCGAGACGGCTTTGGAGGGATTGTGCCTGACTAACGCGAACCGAATCCGCCAAATTCTTGCTTGGAAGATCAAAAGCCTCCTGCATAATATCACCAATAGTTGAGTAATATGTCTCGATGTCGGTGATATAAGTCCCGAGGTCGTCTTTCCGAAGCTGCAAAAGAGTATCTGACAACTGGTTTGACAGGCTCGCAACAGACGTCTCAATCTGTTTGACTTCTGTCAAAACATTGGCAATGTCTTGTCTTATCTTGTCGTTATCGCTTCCACCGTTGATTGATGCAAGACCTTGATCAAAGACCCATCCTGCACCTTTCCCCAGAATACTCTTGCCCACATTCGAAAGGATAAAGATTCCTCCGGTGACAAGAAGAGATGTCTTGCTGTATAAGGTGTTGGATATGATGACCGGATTGGATAAGATCAACTCCAATCAGTCCCCGATCAAGGGAATGAGGCGGTTTATGTAAACTTACAAAAGATTCGATATCCAGATCCGGGTCATGCTCTGTCAAGCCTCCTATTGGCGCAACAAGCTTCAGTTTAACTATATCTTGGGTCTTGGCAGAATAGTCCGTTCGATTGCAGGGAATTATTCTTGAATTACCAAGAACAGTTGGTTAAACATACCGTCGTAAGATTTTGCAGTTAATAACCGCATGATTCTTACCTATTCTGTATCTATTCATCTTTTTTCAACACTATTGGAAGATCTAGATCCCTCTAGCGGTCCAGGAAAATTCCAGTCACTCCCAGCAATCAGGAATGCAGTTTAAATGTCGCGTGGAACTGAAGTCATGTGTTCCCCAAAACCAACGCGACTCAGTTTAGCGGGGGGGACGGACATTTTTTAGCCACGCTCTAACTCTTGGATCGGCTGAACGTCTCTTTAGCTTGTTCAGAAGATCTCAGATTTAGATGCAGCGTGTCTCAAAACAGCCGCAATCAGCATAAAGCCTCCTCCCAATGGTTGGGAAAAGCATGATCTTGGTCACATCTCCACAAGTTTATCGCATTTTTTCGTTCCAGCCCGATATAAGCTGTTTTCCGTTAAAAGTCATGACATCACTTTTCGGATCAACAAGCGGGTACAGCCATTTCATCAAGACTCAGGACAAAAGATATAGCAACAGTCACTTTAAACTAGCAAGGTCGTCATTAGGTCTCGAGTGTCGCACAAAAGTATAAATCAATTGCAAGTCCCTTGTCATAAGATCATGACAAGACCAAGAAGAGTGCTACATAGTTTCTAAAGTAACAAGAAGCCATGTGGATGTTGGCAGGCAGAAAAGAACAAATCACACGATCTCCATCCCGAGCCAAATAAGCACTGATCCCAAAGATTGGCATCAGTCAGCTTAGTGCCAGCACTTGCCCCAAGCATCACCCTTGTTGCCGCCAAAGTTGATATCCCAGGCCTGCTTGCAAGTAGTCTCCCAGGGAGCGCCGTCAATACCGCGGCCGATGCCCTTGTCGACGCACTACATAATCAGCTTCCATGCCATATGAGTCCATGAACTGGGTACCTACAGAGTATCCGTCCCAGTGGGTGTTGGGCTGGTTGGAACCCCAGAGGGCACAGGCAGCCTGGCTAAGGTCCTGTCTGTATGAGCCGCGGACAGTGCAGCCACAGTTGTGGTGAATGTCGGCCATAGCGCTGGAAGGTCAGATTGGGTTGTTGCGTTGGAGAATAGATGACTTACGCGCCGAAGAAGAGGACGAGGAGGCTGAGAGTGTTCATCTTGAGTGAGATGTTTGAGTCTCGAGTGCTGAGAGCTGTAGAAGTTGTTGTTGTAGTGTTGCTGGTGATGAGAGTGGTGAGTCACAGCAGAGATGGGAGACTTGATCTTTTTATATTTCGAGATCCTCCATGAGATTCACTGTCTCCCAGACAGTTCTACCTCATGGTCTGGCTAGAAGGGCTGTCGGGCCAGGCAACTGGCGAACCTCGTCCGGCGCATAGCAAGTCGGCTCATCGAAGTCAACCATTATCCGACTTCATCATGACTGAAGCAACTGCCGAACCAAAAGTCTTATACCGGCTCATCGGCATCATTAGTTCCACCTTCCATTCATGGAAAATCGTGAAGCTTTTCGTATCCCAGCCTATGAAGTTAGATTGACTTTGGAATATCGTTGTCCGAGACATACGATACTCTATACGCGGATAATAGAGTTCAATGAAGATAGTACTCTCTATCCCCAGACATGGCGCGATGCACTTGGGTTCGTGTTGAAATGCGAGCCTCTCATTGGTTATGATGTAAGTGGGAGGTATCTCAACGCCTCATTGATGAACATTGAGGGTACTATGCAGGCAATGGCATCCTACAAACCTTCTTCGCATTAGCAAAAGCTTCTTTCGTATAGTATTTCCAGGGACCGTTGTAGTGCCGACAGGGCCGTCGCAACGTGCCGTGGCTGAGAGCGGCCCGCAAAGCATACCATACCAAAATGAAGCCCACGTGGGGGTTTCGGTGTGAGGCTATTTGCCCAATCGAACACCGAGCACGACCTTACGAATTGACCTATCGGGACACTTCAATTACATGCACAGACTATTTACACGAGTAAGTCCAAGTGAAAGTGGATCTAATAATATGCAATATTCCAAAATGGAACAGAGGGGCATCAGGCTATACTCAGTCCATCGACTCATTTAATACCGGCAGATGATAGTGAGAGTTAAACCCCCAATCTATTGCGGATGAGGATAGCAGCGAAGAAGATCAACTCGTGTTCAGTTTGTGGCTTGCAAGACATCATAGGTTGTTTTGAGCCTGTCATGTATGAACTGCCGAGAACCGAGACCGGCAGTGAGTGAGCTCATGAGTGTCATGATGAAGGTATGAAGGTCGTCAAGTTGCGAGAGACTCATCGGTAGTTGAAAATTGTTGGGTACCAAGCGCTTTGTCGACAATAAGGTCGTCATGAACGATAGGAACTATTTAAGACGGTATTCGTGTCCACATTGTCGGCTCACTCAACCATCATAACATCTTCATTCACACTCAAGCTACTCCTCTACATTCAAAAAAGTTCTTACAATGGCTCGTCTCATCCTCATCCTCGCCGCTCTGGCTACTGCTGCCTTCGCCAACACTTCCCCCAACAAGGCCCTCGAAAAGACCCCCTTCAAGGTCACCGAGGTCACCTACAAGGTCGGCGAGGTCTCCCAATGCATCACCCTCTCTCATCTTCAGGCCCTCGGCCATACCTTCACCAACCTCAACGCCACCGGTGACTACAAGCTCCCTGAGATCCCAAGCACCTACATCAACGATCCCACTGCTTGCATCCCCGAGTCTCTCTTCGACCAGTACTTTGAGCCCATCGTCGCCATCTCTAAGGAGCAGAACCTTCTTGAGTCCTTTGACGCTGAGAAGGTTCACAGCCGTGATCTTGAGGTTCGCGCTCGCAACTGTCCTGAGATCAAAGATGCTGCTCTTGGCCGTGTTCACTCTTGGAGCTGTGATAGTGCGCCTCATCCTAGCTCTTGCCGATCTTGCGCAAACTTTTCTTCTATCAACTTTGTGGCTGCTTGTGTTGCTTGTGCGGCTAAGGCTAATCAGGAGAGTATCTTCTGCTGTGCTGCTGCGGCTACTACCTTTGCTACCTACTACTCTCAGGTCTGTCTTGAGAAGTAGGCCTACTAGTTCTTTCTGTGGAATGAAAGGGGGAGAGGGGACGTCTTACTTTAGTCGCTCGTTTGGTTGAGGATAGTTGATGTTTTTCTGATATTAGTTTGCAGCTATGGGGTTTAGGCGAGCCTCTCATCTAATCCCGTCCACTCTTTAGGTATAGCTTTCTAGTACTATTGCCATGTTGTCTCCCAGGCAGCTGGTGCTTCAGATTATATTACTTGTTTTCCGAATATACCGATGGCATGCACCGTGATTTGTTCCACGCCTGTAAAGCAATAATGAGAGACTTGGAATCTCAGCCAAGAATGCAAAGAGTAATAGATTCTTTGAGTAAACTGGCTCCGTCTTACCCCAAAAGGATTATCGCCAAGATCATGAGCATTCACATCCCTGTCAGCCTGTCTGTCAGCCTTACGGATACCTGACCAATCGCGTCAAGACACAGCCCAGATTTCATGCACTTGAAACTCGAACTTCCCCTCTTGAAACTCACATACTCTCAACACCGATTGCTCTCGTTAATGCTCATATCCTCCGCACGTAAGCGAAGTAGGCTCAAGAATCATGTCGGATTCTAAACGGCCGTCCTTTAGAGGCTTTATTAGGCGCCTCAACTCTAGAAAAAACGACGAATCAAGCAATGACTCTACAGGTACTCCAGCAAGCACGCCACCCGTTTCTCAAGGTTTGTCTCAGTTCGCCCATGTCAATACCATCAAAGGATACACCACTCATGCTTCATTGCATGTAGATTACCGGCTGATTTGCCATCTGCGGTTGCATCATCGACGTCCGTAACCTCAGGGAATGGCGTAGTCACCAGAGACCTTCTAACACCAGATATCTCGGTTGGACGTCTAGTTTCGAACGGTAAAACTGGCGAGACCATATGGACAACTTCTCATGAATCCAAATGCCAGCAAGCACAGTTCCAGCAACTTTGGAAGCAAGCAATCGATAACGCCAAAGCATCGAAAGATGGTGAAAAGTTGTCAGAAGTCCTGCGAGTTCAGGAACAAGCTTCGGCAGAAGATGCTGAAATAACCCTACCAGCCTTGATAAAAAGGCTGACGACTGAGATGAAGCGCTTTGGCACACATAAAAAGCTGGCTGAAGCGATGGAAAAGATTGTACCGCATCTCAATAGATTCGCTGTTGTCGGCGATATCGCTGTCAGCACGAATCCAAACCCCGCTGCCCTCCCATGGGCTGCTGTACGCTTCCTTCTTCTGGTATATCGCCCCCTCAAGAGTGTCTGTACTACGAAGCCAAGCTAATCTCATTCAGAATCTTGCAGCTGGGGAAGAGATTAGAGGCAAGGTTATCGAAGGCGTCGCCGAAATCACTCTTCTGGTCTTTGAATGCACCGTTTACCACGAGCTTTACCTAGCTTCGCCAGCTTCCACAGACCTTCCTATCCATACGAACCTAAGACAGGCAACTATTGATGCGCTGTCTCACTGTATACGGTTTCTTGGATTTGCTCTCCGTCGCCAACAAGCATCAGCAAAGGCTTTCACAGATGCATTCCGCTTAGAGGATTTTACAGGATATTTGAAAGACCTCAATGTCTCGAAAGACAAGCTACATGATGCTGGTTTCTTATGTGAGATTCATCACAGCTCTCAAAGCCGAGACGAACTCAGGTCTTTGCATGATCTGATTGTGGATATGAGACTAGAGTCCAGGTATGAATCAAGAGCGCGGTATGGCGCCATATGCTAACACACGTCCAGTAAAAGAGCGGAAGAAAGGGTCAAGTCGCAGCTCAGCGATCTTCTTATCGATCCCAAAGATGTATTCGATCATATCTATCATCCACGCGACTCATTCTGTCTTGAGGGAACGCGAGTACAGGTTCTCGATGGCATAGAACAGTGGGCTCACGATCCCTCAAGTCCGACCATCTGCTGGCTTCCAGGTCTTGCTGGCACAGGCAAGAGCACAATTTCTCGTACTATTTCTCGAAACCTTAAAGCTCAAGGCCTCGGCGCCAGCTTCTTCTTCAAGAAAGGTGCAGGCAATCGGGGAAATGGCCAGCATTTATTCTCTATACTGGCATATCAACTCGCCTTATACCTCCCTCCCATCCTTCCCTACATCTTGGGGGCTGTGAAGGAGGATCATTCGCTAGCCATGGCGCCTATTCAAATCCAATGGCAGAAGCTGATCCTGGATCCACTTGTCAAACTGCAAGAAGGGGGGTTCATCAAACCTATTGTTTTCGTTCTTGATGCATTGGATGAATGTGATGAACAAGGCCGTGGCGAGATATTTCGTCTGCTACTGGCGACATGCCCTGGGATCCTGAGAGTCTTTCTCACGAGCAGACCAGAGCTTGATATCACGGGGTACTTTGCCAGCGAACCTCTTCACAAAGAAATCGTGCTCCATAAGCTACAGGTGGAAACTATCGAAAGCGACTTACGTGTCTACCTCCTCCAGGCTATGGAGAGTTTCGTCGTGGAGTACAATCGCACTCATCGCCAGAAGCATCTCCAATTATCTTCAGGTTGGCCTGGAGATGAACGATTCGAGTTACTGCTTAACAAAGCCCTACCATTATTCATCGCAGCTGCGACCTTTGTTCGCATGATCTGTGATAGACACTGGGCAAAGAGTCCTGATTATAAAATCGGCTTCATCACTGATACGGCATCGAGGGTCAACTCTGCGTATGAGTCTCTGTACAAGCCGGTCCTAACCCTCATATTGAGCGGTGCGCCTCATGAAGATCAGGATGAAGTTAAACAGAGTTTTGTGGATATCATTGGCTCTCTTGTATTTCTCGCTAGCCCTCTGTCGATAATCCCACTTGCTAAGCTTCTGGTCGTCGATACATGGTCTATATCCAGCCAGGTCGACCCACTGCGTTCTGTAATTGATGTTCCTGAAGACGATAGCCCTCTCCGGCTGTTTCATCTTTCGTTCCGAGATTACATCCTTAGTCAATCTGCTGGGGATCTACAGGCGGACGAAATGGTCATACAAGCCAGACTGACAAATAGATTTCTGAGACTTATGCGAGAAACTTTGAAGGCTGATATCTGTGGACTTTC
Source organism: Fusarium anthophilum (assembly GCA_013364935.1). Lineage (NCBI taxonomy): Eukaryota > Fungi > Ascomycota > Sordariomycetes > Hypocreales > Nectriaceae > Fusarium > Fusarium anthophilum. Next base: position 69,438 of record JABEVY010000013.1, on the reverse strand, counting down.
GTCTCCGGGAAAGAGTCACTTGGACATTGAGCCATCTGTTATCGATGATTATTTGTCCGCAGAAATCCAGTATGCTTGTTTGTATTGGATGCATCATTTAAAAGCAAGTGGTGGGCGCGTCCAAGACGACGACGATACGCATCGCTTTCTTCAAGGTTTCTTTTCGAACTGGCTTGAGGTTTTATGTCTTCTCAAAAGGCTCGACGATGCCCTCCAGATGCTCCAAGAGTTGCAGAGAGTAGTGGACGTAAGTAAAATCTGGCGGGCCTCTATAACCAATGCTTACGATTGCGACAGGAGACTTCTGGAGCAGGAGTGCTACAATTCATCCAAGATTCAATACAATTCATTCGCTATTTCCGTGCCGGCATAGAAGAAACTCCTCTCCAGATATACCATTCTGGAACCATCTTCAGCCCAAAAGGAAGCATTGTTCCCGCTCCACTCAAAGACCGTCATTACCCGGACTATATCATGCAGCCGTCCAACATAGATTCAAACTGGCCACAGAGCCAAACCCTAGAGGTTTTTTATGGCATGCTCTCAAATATGGTCTTTCTGCCTGATAACAAGCTAGCCGGGGGAACTTAGAGTTTGGGACCAGAGGTCATGTTCTCGTCTGCACAGCCTGAGTAACGGGTTTAAACGGGGCTATATAACGACTCTGGCCTGGTACAACAGCAGAATAATAGCAGTGGGATGGCCTGAGATGATCAAGATTTGGGACCTTGACAGTGGTGTATGCGTTTGGAGCTTCCCCTTCACGGCTGGTTCTGGTGCCGAAAGAATGGCATTCTCAGATGATGGCAAGTTTATTTGCTCAGTAGGTACGCGTGATTTTGAACGTGTAGTGTTCATCCACAGTCTCGGCACAGGGTTATGCGTTTCTGAGTTCGAGATACCAGACAAACCCTGGCCTATACTCTTGTCACCGAAAGGTCAGTGGATAGCAGCTTTTGCACAGAACTCCATGCTTCTTTCACGATGGAGCAACTCCACAAAGCCGTCTTGGACTGTCCTAGGACCTCAACACGAACATGACTTCATCACTTTCTCCAGCGACGGCACTCTGGTCGCTTCACTCTCATCGAGATCAAAAATGGACAGGGTCTGGAGCACGGAGTCATACAAATGTATTCACAACTTGAACTTTGAGACACCGATCATCCATGACCACCTGGCTCTCAATAAGGACTGGCTTGTAGTCAGTCTCGATTACCATCGGACTCTCGTTCCTTGACATGAGAACAGGGGCCGTTTCCAAGACTGTCTGCAGTTTCTTCAAGACTGGACCTGTTTTTCAGATGACAGGACCTTGCTCGCGGGCCAGTCACTGGAAGGAGCCGTCAGGATATGGGATCTTGCATCAAGGAGTTTGGCGCACACCGAAGACACCGAACAACCCATGGGGATAGAATTAGTGAGCCCCTTTACGGATGACAACACCATACTCTCTTATTGTTGGGGAAACATCAAGGTCTGGGATATGGAGAGTGCGGTCTGTAAAGAAGCACTAGAACCAGAAGTCCCCTTGGAGAGCCAGACATTCGTAGCAGCTGCGACTGATGCACCGGTATTTGCCATATTGAAAGACACAGCCGTTGAGATTTGGGAAACCAGCCCTCTACATCATGTCAGCACCTTCAAGCGGAGGTTCAGTTGCCTTGGAGAGCGATATTACTGCCTGGTTATTTCTGCCAATGGTGAACGACTGGCTGTTGGATCATCAGAGCCGGGCTCAGTTGAGATCTGGGATGTGAGAAACGCAGTTCTCCAGCACACACTGGAAGTTCCGTTGATGGACTTTCCTTGTATCGCATTTTCACCGGACGCCGCCAAGATTGCATACGCTCTCTTGGGAGCCATCGAGGTTCGCTGTCTACCTGGACTCGAAGCACTGACTATTGAAACTGAGAAGGAGCCCCTAGTGGCGTTCTTACGCACTCTGGCTTTTAGGGGCGAACGAGTCATAGGGGTATATGCGAATACCCAGGTGCAGGTCTGGAATACATCTACAGGGGAAAGTCTATTTCTTTCCCAGCCACGTCCGAAGCTTCCACTATTCAACCCAGCGACCAGTTTTCTCAACCTTGATGCCGTTGTCCAAGGTGGTCAGACGGACGATGACGTGCTGGGAACATATTACATCGGACTGGATCCTGCTTGGGTTCTGAGGAACGGTGAAAGGATCCTCTGGCTGCCACCAGATTACAAATTCCAGTCCGTATACATGTCAGGAACGACGATGGTCCTTGGAAGATGTTCCGGGCGTGTATTATTTCTGTACCTGAAAGGGTAGATTCAAGGCGTAAGTAATTCATATTTCAGCTTAATCCCTCCAGTGTACGGATACAGAGTAGGATGTTATTAGAGGAATGTACACTAGCGAGTGATTGGTTGTAGCTACGATGGAAGTTATTCCAAGACATTACAAGGAGTCTGAATTTACCCACGAATCAGAATTAATCGTCAACAATGTTCCTTCCAAAGACCGCGTTCTAAAACAAGCTAACCAACGCAGGGGTAATGAGTGGCCCCTGTTGAAATTCCCGACTAAGCCTAGACCGGGACTTGTTTGCGAACTTGGGGTTCGTACATGTTCCAGTCGGTCATAAACACTATTGAAACATATTACCGACTAAAACACCGATAACCGAGGCTTTTTTGTTTGTCCTCCACTGGAAACATGTCGATGGTCATGTGGAGAGGGTAACTTGGCCATCGGTATTTAGAAAGGGAACGAATGGCGAAGGGCCTTTAGTAGAGAACCATGCTTATTTGTGTCAGATTGCGCTGTGGCGTACTTGGTGATATCAGAAGTAAGACCCATGTCATCCCATTACATTCTCTGGGAATGCTAGCGCTAACCGGGGTTGTCGGGACCCGCGGGTTCAACGAGATCGCAGATACGAAAATTCATCAAGATACGGCACAAGACTGAATTGACTAAACTTCGCAGGGGACCAACGTTGGCTTGTAAAGGTGATACATGCTTTCGCCTAATCCGCATGAGAACATTTGCTAAACGCAGGCACCAGAGATGAAATGCTCCAACATGAGCAACCACAAGTATTCACGAATAATTGGTCCAGGAGTTCAGCTAGGAAGATTATATTTACAAGAAGTGTATCTAGTTTACAAAGAAAGCTGAAGAATATTTCCGTCTTATCAAGTCCAGAATACCATTTTCCTCCAAGACGCCAGCGCATGACATGACTTCAAAACACCACGTCCCGCGTGCATCATGTCAAATCACTGACATCCAATCATTTCTTTAACTACACACGCTTAGAAACGGTGAGCAGCGAAGTGGCGAGCGTGGCGGCGGGCCTTGGAAGAACCAGAAGAGCATCCGCTGCTGGCTCCATTACCGGAGGATGGGAGAGGAGTGGTCTCGGCGGCAACAGGGGTAGGCTGGGGAGTGGTCTCGGCAGAGTCGGGGATGTCAGGGACAACGGGAGCCGCAGAAGACTCGGTAGCAGAAGAAGGGGCGGTAGAAGGAGCAGCGGAACCCTCAGTAGGAGAGGCATCGGAGCCAGAGTCGGAGCCAGAGTCAGAACCAGAATCAGCACCGCCCTCAACAGTCTTGGTGACATCACCGCCAGCGCCATCAGCGGAACCACGGATGGTACCACCGGGGATGACATCGGGGCCAGGCATGACATCGTAAGAGGTAGAGCTTCCCCAGAGGCTGAAGTTGACAGCAGCGTCATCCTGCTTGTAGACACCAGGGATGGAGACAGAAGTACCAGGGATGGTAGTGGCGCTGTTACCAGTGACCTCGACCTGAGCACAAGCATAGTAGAATTCAGCCTCACCGGCGTGAGCACCGTGGAGAGCAATGTGCTCACCACGGATGAGGTACTGTCCATCGGGAAGAGTAGAAGGAATCTTGAAGTGGACAGAGTCCTCGTCCCAAGAGCACCAAGCAGTGGAGCGGAGAGACTCAGCGTTGCCAGCCGTGCAGATCAAAGCCTGGTGAATCTTGTACCACTTGAGGTCATAAGGGCTGTCGCTGGTAGCGTCATTGACAGGAGCAGCGTAGACCTGAATAGGGCCGGGATGCTGCATTCCAGTGCCGCCGAAAGCCTGCTTAAGACCAATCTCATCGCCAGCCTTGACCTTGAAGACGTCGGCAGAGGGGGTAGAGCCCTTGTTGCAGGTGAAGTCCTTATCGGTGGGAGAGATGGAACCATCGGGAATGCCCTTGAACTTGGTGGGCATGTAGCCGTTCTGGTGCTTGCGGATGTACTGGTTATCAGTGCCCTCCTGGGCACCACCGAGGGTGAGCTTGTCGAAGGTGTAGTGAGCGCTGACGGCGGAGGCCAGGCTGAGAAGAGCGGAAACGTAAGTGGTGGTCTTCATGGTGAAATGATTGGAATGGTAAAGTCGCAAGCGAACTTGATAGAATGGATGTTAAGGTAAAAGAATGAGAAGAGAGACTAGCTCTTTGAAACGAATGAAATGGACTGATTGGAAAAGGATGCTTCTTGCCAGTCTGGATGGTTCGTTGAAGATGTTTATATACCAACCCATCATCGTCGTGTAGTGGGAGTCGTCGTTCGGGACAAGGTTATGCTTGACAAGGTTATTCTTGACAAGGTTTGGCGCCAGCTTGCTTTACCGTTTACGCTTAACTCTGTCTCAAGTTGTTAAAAACGCAAGGGTCATGGCGGCCTGTTTGCCATGTCCCGTCTTGGCTTGAACCGTGGAATTTTTCCATCTGTTTCCACCTGTTGTCGTGTTTCGATGATGGACCTTCAATTTTACTCCAGACGTTTAGTCTCTCGGCGGATCAACGTGATTTGCTGAGATCCCTTGTTCTTGGTTTCATCGTGTTTCAATGACAGGGGAGGTTTTGCTGACTTGCGGTTTAGTAATTGGGTTCGACCAATGAGATGTATTAGTGAGATACGGTCTTATCGTTATCTTGCGGCTCCGTGAATTGAGGTGCTAAGCGGAAGCTAATATGTTGTACCTACAGTGTAATATCTTTAAGGTGATTTAGAGTTTATACCTGACAATAACCATACAGGTAAGCTAACCTTAACACATGTTGTCGCTGGTAGTAGAGGCTCACTAACAAGCCCCCTCTGTTTCACGTATATTGAACAGTTGGGTGCCATTCCCCACCGCTTCAGACGTTTCAACCATTCTAAATTCGGATAGCTAACTTCGCTGTAATCATGACACTAATCCCAATTGACCTTAAGTCTCGTTTGAGCTCGTTCAAGGTCCCGACTCATTGGAACCATGTCTGTTCGCAAGACAAGGAATATCACATCAGACCATTGCTTTTGTGTCGCACCTCTTCAGGTCGGCAGTTCGTATTGAATTGAAGCCCCTTGAGCATTGCTTCAGCTTCCGGTGGCATGAGGGGAAGAACAAACAGCTTTGCAAAGCTGACGTAGATCATAATGTCGCTATTATGCCAACATATTCGCCTGCAGCTCAGACAAGCGAATCTTTCCACGGGTAGTGGGATACTCAACAAGGTTCTCTCAGCTTATGGTCTACGATAAGCGCGCCCCTAGTAGATGGGCTGAACCACGATCAGAGCACAGAGCAGCCATTACGCTCTCCATCCGGCATAGCTCATGCAAAGTGATCATATCAAAGATCACTCACTGGGGGTGAAGGAGCCCGGAGCCGCAAGGACCTGTGCAGATGCAACTAAGCGATCCTGCAGTTCAAAAGCCACCAATCAAGCAACTGGCACTGAAAGTTCAAGATGGTGGCGCGTCATCGCATCGGTGTGCGGGCGGAAAGATGTGCGGCAAATTGAAGGGAGCAGCATCTGATTACACATGGCATGGGCATAAGCAGCAGAATGCACTTTCGCACACAAGTCAGACGGGCTTGGCGTTGCGACTGATTACGCGGCATGGGACTTGGGAGTCAGAGATAGGGGGAGGGGAGGGTTTGGAGGGAACAATGCAGAGTGGAAAATCCGATGTGGGCTACGGAATAGATACATGTGTACTTGCAGCTCAGACTTGTGGCTAGGAAGCTTAGAATCACTTCACGGAACTCATGGGATAACTCGGTATCATCGGCCATCGTTATCACTGTCGCTATAAGGTTTTGGGGACGAACCTACTACTCATGCATCCGGATTCTTACTGTGTGTTTGAGTTTCGTGAACTCTACATAGAGTTTACTACGACTTTATGGTCGAACGCGACTAATACTTACCCTGACAGCATGTCGACTTGGGGAGGAGATTGTTGCAGACAGTCCGTCAGTCGCTTTGCTGAGTACGCTGTGTAAATTTGTTTTCACTGTTTTTGTGCCCGACACAAACAGCTGAAGCCTTGCATCACAGTTTTTGTCTGGTTACTCCAGCCTCACGAGGGCAGGGGATCGAGGCTGGTAGAAGCGAAGACGTCGGAGTAGTCTTGCTGAAGCTGCAAGGTGAATGTGAAAGTGGATTGCTAGCTTGGAGAAGTGATAAAAGCGTGCTGTGTAGAGTCGAAATCCTGCGTCATGTTTTGTTGTTGTTGGTGAACGTCTTCGATGGCTGAGTTTAAGGGGAAGCTCCAGAGAAGAAAGAGAGTCGGACTGTTGATACTTATACTCCCGTCATTCCCGCGGCAGTGGAAGTTATTGACAACAAAGTGGGTTTAGTTCTGGTGGGGCGCAAGATAAGACAGAGCAGAGAAATGAAGCATCGGTTAATGCCTTACCCTACATTTAATCGAAATGCATTTATCTTTATTCGAGTAATGAATGTTTTTTGGCAATTAGTTGGTTCAATTTTACTTGTTCACTCTAATAGCAATCAATCTATAGTCCCCTCCGTGAGTTTTCTAGATCCCGTTTCTAGTGGAAAACCATCCTCCTCGCCATTTTGCATCATTGTCCTGTCTTCGTGTTCATCTGTCAATTATGTAAATGACGACACATTATTAGACACCCCATCACGAATCTAATAAGCGCGGTAATCATAGAGGCGCAGTCAATGATGACATTACTGAATTCATCCACCAGCATATTGAACCTGCTTCTTCAATACGACGTTGATGCCCTCATTATTCTCTCTTTGGAGGAATATTCATCTTGACATGACTATCATGCTACGTCTATTAAGCCTCGAAAGATCACGAGATATCATGAGTAGAATACCCGGCGATATCCAATTCACCCGGTGAACCCCAGCTGATGCGCGCCTGTCAAACCCGTAGCTGAATGCCGCTCAGACAATCATCATTACCACCTACTATAAAGATGAAACCAGAATTGAGCAAGTTGTCCAACTCTCCGTGCCGGTATCCGTTTACCCAATGCTAACGATTGGTGGCTTTACGCGGAGAAATATTACCCCAAGATGATTCTCGATTCGGTAGAAATCTAGAATATCACCACCACCCCATACATGAAACGCGACCCACGTGTTTCCCCTGGGAACGACGCTGAACGAGCTCACGTTCCTGAATTCGGCATCTGGCTCGTGCTTTTAGCTGATACGGGATAGGTCTCACCTCTCAAGGGCTATTCAGCCGAAATGAGACCCCTGCCAGCCCTGCTAGTACCATTGTCTGTGGGGCGTTTGCCAGAACTGACACATACTAGCTCCCTTCAGCTTTGGCCTTTTGACTTGTTGTTCGAGTTTCACCTGAAGTTGATGAAAACAAGTCCGCCAAGTAAACAGAATATCGTCTCAACTCTGTCGATCTACAGAGTGACACGAAACAAAACATACCATTTAGCCGTACATCAGATGACGGTGAGGCCAAAGTAAAGGCCCGAATTACGGGGTCGTGTATATGCACCCCAGAAACAATGCAATGCAAAAAGCAAGGCAGCCCAAAAGTTCCGTTCATCTGGAGATTATCCAGGAGATAGAGCCGCCTCGACTCACGCACCCCTGTCTCGGTATAACTCCTTTCAACGACAATCTATCTCGAAACAGCCCTAGATACCCGGAGCACCGTCCGAATACTGAGAAGGGGCTAGCTCAATCGGACAAATCAATCCCGGGCACTGACTCTTTCGAGAACACCATCGTCTTGTAATATGACAAGGGACCGACCCGATCAAGATATATAAGGTCATCTAGTCCACCCTCTCTTGGCACTTGGCATTCTCATCACTCAAACAACTACATTCATTACAGTATCTTCACAGCTTCATTCACCTTTTGCAGGTCAAATCAAACGTTTTATCTTTCTTTGTCACATATCTCTACAACCAAAAACTTCTTCCAACATGAAGCTGTCTTCCTTCCTCTACACCGCCTCGCTGGTCGCGGCCATTCCCACCGCCATCGAGCCCCGTCAGGCCGCCGACAGCATCAACAAGCTGATCAAGAACAAGGGCAAGCTCTACTTCGGAACCATCACCGACCCCAACTTGCTCGGCGTCGCAAAGGACACTGCCATCATCAAGGCTGACTTTGGCGCCGTCACCCCCGAGAATTCGGGCAAGTGGGATGCTACCGAGCCCAGCCAGGGCAACTTCAACTTCGGTAGCTTCGACCAGGTCGTCAACTTTGCCCAGCAGAATGGCCTCAAGGTCCGAGGTCACACTCTGGTCTGGCACTCTCAGCTCCCTCAGTGGGTTAAGAACATCAACGACAAGGCTACTCTGACCAAGGTCATTGAGAACCACGTCACCCAAGTCGTTGGACGCTACAAGGGCAAGATCTACGCCTGGGTATGTTTTCTTCCCTCGATCTTCTTAGAAATAACTTTGCTAACATGTTCAGGACGTCGTCAACGAGATCTTCGACTGGGACGGTACTCTCCGCAAGGACTCTCACTTCAACAACGTCTTCGGCAACGACGACTATGTTGGCATTGCCTTCCGCGCTGCCCGCAAGGCTGACCCCAACGCCAAGCTGTACATCAACGACTACAGCCTCGACTCCGGCAGTGCCTCCAAGGTCACCAAGGGTATGGTTCCCTCCGTCAAGAAGTGGCTCAGTGCAGGCGTTCCCGTCGACGGCATTGGCTCCCAGACTCACCTTGACCCCGGTGCCGCTGGCCAAATCCAGGGTGCTCTCACTGCCCTCGCCAACTCTGGTGTCAAGGAGGTTGCCATCACCGAACTCGACATCCGCACTGCCCCCGCCAACGACTACGCCACCGTCACCAAGGCTTGCCTCAACGTCCCCAAGTGCATTGGTATTACCGTCTGGGGTGTCTCTGACAAGAACTCTTGGCGCAAGGAGCACGACAGTCTTCTGTTCGATGCTAACTACAACCCCAAGGCTGCTTACACTGCCGTTGTCAATGCTCTCCGCTAAATGTGGCTTGCGTGACAGGATCAAATTTCTGGTCTTGAGGGGGGGCGTCGTTGCAGTTGCTTTTGGTCATCACCGTATTCTTCTTTTATAACTCTGTATATAGTTGTTTGTTTGTACAAAATCTCGACAAATGGTAATTGCTTGGTCAGTTGGAACATAACTGGGCTAGTAGCCAATACATATCCTTACCATTATAATTTCCGTTCCCTGTGATTTACCTGCCCTCCATGTCTTGACAAGTTCACTATAATGCACCTCTGGCAAGACTACTTAGGGAAAAGAGTTACATGCGTGAAACTAGTCCTTCAGATGCGAGTCCACCACCAACGGTGCCTAGGTTCAGTGACATTCACAACGCCAGTAGTCAAAGATGGCTTTGCCCGCTCCGCCAAGATCTTGTCGTGATGGTGGACGAGAAAGTCCCGATAGATGTCCCTTTGGGGACGATACAGCAGCTTTGAGTCGGAAGAGCTAATCCGGCGGCCCTCTATTAGATCAAGTAGCTTTCGTGTGATCTGATTGGATATAGGTATCTTACGATTCACCGATACGCCGATGACTTATCGTTTCTTGAGGACTTGTCTGTGTCTAGATGGCGGTAGCCAATCGGCAAGTATTCGACAAATCACACGGAGATAGAGTACCGCAGCGATCCGGAAGCTAGATGAAGAGCCGGAAAACAAGATGATTTGATGTAATCCCTTTGGGTCCGAGCGAGGGGGCTCACCTGAAGTATTGGATGCACTTTCATAATGAGTGGTAGCTAGGTTCGAATACGTCGCAATTTAATTGGCTTAGGCCCCTTGCTGGTGCATTAAGTGAGCACTCGGACCCAAAGCCAAGAGAAAGATGCACACTTAGCGTTTCTAGGCATTTGCGGGGATATGCATCCTCATGGGTCAGCTTGTCTGGGCGTCGGGGTTTCCAGGCCTGAATGATAGGCTCCTTAGTCGACGACCGCAAAAACCGGTATATACATCACTCGTAGGGATAGGTAGTCTACGCGTCGCATCAACCTTAGATTGGCGGTCTATCTCGCTACTTTCCGTTATCTCCTCTAGCGGTCTAGCCACTTCAGCCACAAAGTCTACTTTCCCAAACATTCCCGGCATATACCGAGAAACCTCACAGGTGGCGACGACGACAGACGACATAATTCGCTCAAGACAATGACGATATTCTCGCCAAGACATCTTCAACACTCTCTTCCCCCAAAACACCTTCCAAGAAGGCCTTAGCCTGCACTTAAGCATGATTTTAGGCCGTCTTTACCCCGCCTGCCAAGATGATCTTGGCGTGGAGGAGCAGGGGATTAGAGTTCTTCGAGAAAAGCGCTATCCAATGGAGAGCATCTCCACATTGGCTTTACGGGCGCAAAGAAGATGAAGGCTGAGTGAATACGATATTTTACGGATTGACGTCAGCGAGTGAGATGCAATGAAACCTTGAGGTTGGGGAGAATTGTAATTCAATGATGGAATGGCGGCATAAGGATGTCCGGGCGAGGCTGCGTATAAAGGGGGACATCGTCCTCGCTATGACGGCCATCTGCCAACCAACTACCACAACTACCACAAAGACAACAAGAACTACAATAACATGGATGCCCGTAGCTCCCTGGACAAGCGAGATAAAGGTCTCGATGAAGAGAAGCGAGATAAAGATCTCGATGAAGTCGAGGAGATCCTCGAGACAGCCCCCCAAGCACGCGACTACTCAGGTGCACATGCAAAGACTGACCCCCGTGAGATCGCCCTCGTGCGAAAGCTCGACTGGTGGATCATGCCTATTCTCTGGCTGATGTACTGGCTCAATTATCTCGTCAGTCTTTCCATCAGGTGACTTTCAGTGGATGCTGACCATCTCAGGACCGAAATGCCATCGCCCTCGCTCGTCTCAACAGCATCGAAAAGGACCTCAACCTGACCGGTTCCCAGTATCAGACCTGCGTCTCGATCCTCTTTGCCGGTTATGTCATTGTTGGCATTCCGGCGAACATGGTCGTTACTCGCGTCCGACCCAGTATCTGGATGGCGTCTTGTATGACGGTTTGGGCCATCATCAGTGGCTTAACGGCTTTGAGTCACAACTATACCGGTCTGCTGCTGACACGCTTCTTCTTGGGTATCACTGAGGCGCCATATTATCCTGGTGCACTGTATATCCTTGCGAGATTCTACACTCGCAAGGAGCTTGCGACTCGCATCTCGATTCTGTATACCGGAAACATTCTTGCCACGGCTTTTGCAGGCTTGATTGCCCTTGGCATCTTTGAGATGGACGGAATGGTACGTCTCTAGCCCCTTTTTCTCCGCAAACACTAATGTCTCAGGCCAACCTCGCCGGCTGGCAATGGCTCTTCATCATCCAAGGCGCCGTAACCCTCGTAGTCGCTCTAGTCGGCTTCTTCATCCTCCCCGACGAGCCCCTCACAACACGCTGGTTGACCGAACAAGAACGACAACTAGCCCACGAGCGAACACAGCGCGACACCGTAGGAAATGCGGGCGAGTCAACAAGCTTCTCTGGTATTCGTGAAGCAGCGAAAGACCCCAAGGTTTGGCTTTTCGTCGTCATGCAGCATTGTCATCTTGGTGCGAATGGCTTCAAGAACTTCTTTCCGACAGCTGTGAAGACGCTAGGGTTCAATCAGACTATTACCCTGGTTTTGACGTGTCCCCCTTACCTGATTGCTGGAGCGATTTCGATTGCGTGGTCTTGGTCTTCTGGACGGTTTAATGAGAGAACTTGGTGAGTTTGTCTGCACATGAAGCTTGTGTTGGTGCTAATTGTTTAGGCATATCACCATTGCGAAGGCTGTCGCGGTATTTGGCTTCGTTCTTGGCTGTGCGACACTCAATACTGGTGCTCGATATTGTAAGTTCCAGAACTTGACAAAGCGGTAACATGGACACTAACGGGTGTAGTCGCAATGTGCGTCTTTTCGATCGGTACATACGCAGTCAACAGCATCATTCTCGGTTGGGTCTCTGCCACTTGCTCTCAGACCAAGGAGAAGAAAGCTTGTTCGCTCGCCATCGTCAACTGTATCGCTGTCGCATCATTCATCTGGACTCCGTACATGTGGCCTTCTTCTGACGAACCACGCTACACCATGGCCATGTCTTCGAGCGCTGCTTTGAGTGTTGCAACTGCAATTGGTGCGTGGGGGATGAGGTTCTGGCTGATGCAGGAGAATAAGAAGATCCGACAGTCAGAGAACGAGTCGACGTTATACTACGCGTATTAAATGGAGGGCAGCACGTCACGAAGTCAAACTCAGGCTCTCTGTTTGCATGTAACTTACGAGGCAGGGTGATGAAAGTCATCTTTCAGTACATACATCCATGTTCTGCTCGCATCGGGCAGCTCAACGATGTGGACATTGCCCAAAACCTTCTAAGTCGTAATCTGGCCCCCTTGGCGGAAAGCAATATACTACATGGGACCAAATTTTGTCAGTAAACACACATGAATCATTATTCACGTGCCTTCTAAGTAGGCACCTCTTACACGCGTAAATGTTAAGCAACAAGGAGGCAATCGAATCAATTTCTCATACCAATTTGGCAATAAAACCCAACATCTTCGCACGTATGAGCGTTCAGCGTGGATCACCTATTAGGTGTAGTGACTGGAGTAGTCTATAGAGTATTGTTCTGAGTTAATAAATCGAACAGCCAATGCTTGCATCATGCGCAGTTGTGTTATATGCAGTTGAGACCCATGGTTGAGACTTGTTCTATCACCACCCACCTTACCTCGTGGATAATCCACGTTTTACTCCCCCGCAGTCCCAATAGGCCTCAGTCTCCACGTGCCGACAGGGTCCGCATACTCGCAGGTGAAGTTGTCGGCTCCGGTTTATGAATCAAAGTATAGCAGATGTCATACATTCTGTCCGAGACTATGTACCTAGCAATAAGAAACCATGAAACCATCAGTCCGTAGTAATGGCAATCTGTCCGAAATTAGACCTTTCCCTGGATATGATAATAGAAAAAACTCCCTCGTGCGTATCTCTCGAGTCCAGTTTCATGATGCGCTCGGTAAATGCCCCCCAAAAAAGAACATTCCTTTTAACGCCCCCCTCCAAAATGAACATACTGCTGTAATCGTGCACAGCTTATTGTGGATCATCCACCTAGTTCTGCCCTGATGTTGGCAATCGTTAAAGGGCCACTGCCCCTGAAGACCGTTGATGGTGTGCCGCTAGTCTTGCTGAGATAAGAGCTATAGCAAGCAACAGGTGATTTGATTCCGTCGAGCGACCGTGCATGCCGCAATATGACTGTTCTCCCCAAAAAGAATAAAATATGGTTTTTGGACGATGTCCAAACGAAGAAGGTACTGCATTCGTTAGCCGTTTTTCCTATCATGTGATAGATAGTTGGATGTGAATACCTAGCGATTCTGATGCCCTTTTCTCGAAAAGATGGAGAGACCAGAACGGAGAAGTTGCAATCCGCCGCTATTTCCCATTGGCCAGTCTCTCACGGGATAGCCAGATGGTAATCCCTCAAGATCCTGATGTCCTGGCAGGATTGGTGCACACGGAAAGGACTAAATGGCATTGTGGCGCGGACTGGGAACGAAGAAGTTGTCAAATTCGTCACCCGTTTCTCCTTGATTAGTGTCCCAGGTGATCCTCAGGACGTCTTTTCCGGGGTCCTCCCCAGGGCTTTTTATGCCTCGACAGTAGACAGAAGGTCCAGCTCTGATGGAGAGTTGCTGGAGTTGAGACACAGAGTTCAAAATGCTGCCCAAGAATTCTTTATACCACCTGTCCTTGTCAAGGTTGTGAATGTCGTTGCGCCATGGTTGCCATATTCCATCAAAGTAATCGGGACCGCCTCCGACAGTGTCATCAGAAAGGACAAAAGCAAAATGGGTGAGTTTTGGCATTTTTTTCAGGTCCCTAACGACTAGAGCTTGCATGGTGTTCTGTATTCGCGTGTTAGCTGGCAAAGATCAGGATGTCTTGAGGAACGTGAGGGCTACCCACCAGTTTTGTTTGGTCAGACATCGTTCGGAATCGGCGGTGACCCCAGGGCCACTGCGGGTTGAGAATTTCGCCGAGAACCAAGCACTCAAGGTCCTTGAAGTGGTCGCGGATGCCATGTAAGATACTCATTGACATTGTGAGTTCCCGATCAATCAATGGCTTATTACTCTCAACCAATGGCATACCCCGAAAGTCCATGAAGGCAAGTCGCTCAAGCTGAGGAGCTTCAGTCTCTAACAACTTATAGAAGTCATAAGAAAGCACTGTGACTTTCTCTAGCTTAGGCTGCTCAAGAAGTCTGCGGACAAGCCCGGCAATTTGGGTAGACAGGTCAATTGGTCGGGACGGCTGCAAATCGAACCGTACATATCTACGAGCTTTTTGTCAGTTCTTTCAAACAAAATATGTATAGAGAAGAACTCACGTAACATATTTGTAGGTCGGCTCCTTCGTGAATGTAGGTTGTTCCCTCATGAGTAGCACTAAGCTTGAGGTGATGCGGGACACGTCCCCGGTGAAGTTGACTCGGTCGGAGTGGGCTGGTAGGAAGAGTGACCGGAATCTTTTGTTGACGCAAGAGAGACTCTTTATAGCCTCGCGGTCCAGATACTCACTCATATCAAGAAGAAGCTCAGTCGGCTGCCGGTCGAGCCTAGCGTTCCAGCTCTGAGACGCCATGGATTAGCCACGGCCCACGAGTGGGTGATAGACCTTGATGTGCACTGGCGTTTGAAAGAATGTGGATCCTGAGGATCCTGAAGTCATGAATTAAGGGTGCAAAGTTAAGTTTGGAGTGGGGGAGGGACGAATGGAAGTGCCCTGTCTTGATGCCTGGGCCACGAGTAGCTGCACGGCAAAGTAGTGAGTTGGTGAATCACTGCCAAACAGTGGCGCACAAATTATAGACACGACACAGATCAGACGTGAGGGGCTGCGCTTGAAGCCAGGCCAAAGTTTCGAAGCAGAAAATGGCGGTATTGTGATCCGCTTATGACATTCTGGGGATATATCATGCGCCAGACCAGAAATCAGATCAACAGAGAGAGTGATTGCCTATCCTTTGTAGGCAGTATTCCAATTGACCGAGTCCCGTCTAATCCTATGATCTACAGAACCTGAATGGCTTGGTATACTCCTGAGTGATGATGTGTTTGTGATTTCTGGTGTTCTCTCATGTTGAAGACCCAACATCCTGTCATCCAGCAACTTACAATCTCCTTCCATTGGCCACATAGCTTCTTGCTCGCTGTCGAATTGATCTAAATCTAATTCCAAAGAAAACGTGAATCCACTGTTTTTGATCGATGGAATTAGGCCGTGGCCGGACTCATCATCAGTCACCACTCAGGCCTGATGCGTCGAGCGCGAGAAACACTGGCAGGAAACGTCCCGATATCCATCTCCAACCCTTGCAAGACCTCGTTGAGCTTGTATTCTTGGGACTAAAGGATTCTACGCGTCAATTGTTGTTATTATTCGATACTAAGAAGTTCGATCGTGGGAGTTGACGGTTCATGGCTCCAAGCTTTTGAGATCCTTGTGGTAATATCTCAGATGAGACCGATCGTAGTGCAGATACCGGAAAGAAGAGATGGTTTCTGAAGGCATTCTGTGCATCTTTGCAAGGCCTCTCTCTGCTTTTGGAGTTGATGAGAGGTCGAAAAGGGCATTCAGTTCGATGAGCATGATAAATCTTGATGGTGACGCTTTGATCATCTCAAAAGGTCCTTTTGTATTAATAGACATGTCATAAACACGTATTGCCCGCTTTCAGTTCTACTGTAATGTCTCTCTACGTATGTTAACCACTGAGACAACTGAACAGCATTCTGACATCAATCATCTCTACTTGTAGAGACGACTAGCTCTCTCAAGATCATTCCAGAACTCACACTGTCTCCCCCGACCTCTGTCCTCTTCAACAACAGTAAAGTTTCCAGGATTTACCAAAAGCTGCCTGGCATACGCACTTCCCTTCTCACCCGTCTTGTACTGCGGCCACTCCACAGTTCCATCCAACCTCTTCTTGTTAGGATCGCCTGTCAAGACAAAGCTGTTGATATAGCGATAATAGATTCGCGCAGTCTCAGGATAAGCAACGTGGGGGTCATTCCAGATGTAAGCAGCATCAGAGGCGTGAGGGATTCCCTTCCATGACTGTGCAACCAATGGAAAGTCAGGAGTGTTAAAATGAAGACTCCAGGTGGAAACTCCTGCGCTAGACGTAGTGACTGCGGTGTGGCGGCTCATGCAGATGTACGCCATGTCAGACCATGCTGCTGAGATGCGGTTGTACTGAGTGCTGTTGGGGGATCCGGCCCATGGGGAGTCGGGGTATGCTACAGGGTCTGGGTATAGTTCGTTGATGAGGGCGAGGTCTGTGATGTTCAGACCGGGACTGATCCGATGCCAAAATTGAACAAAGTCGTCGTTGGTTTCCAAGTTACCGGGAGTGTAGTATTTTCCTTCGTTGGAGGTATAGGTCGTGATGATGGGGAGATGGTGGAACGTGCCCTCTTCTTCACTCTTGGATCCTGCTTTCTCGATCAAAGGACCTCCAATTGACGGCTGCCAAGGCCAGTTCAGTTGATCCTTAGCATCTTCGTAAGCCTTTGCCGAGTACTCCCTGATCTTTTGTGCAGACGCACTGCGCAGACAGCCCATTTGTTCCTTGTCGCTAACGTCGGTGGAGCAGTTGATATACTTCATCAGACTTGCGAAGTCTTTCTTGTATCTGGGATAGTCTGGACCTGGGAATGACCGAGCTGTCGCTGAACCAGATTGAAGAATTGCGCGCGCGAAGAGAGGCTTGTTCTTATCAGAGTCGTAGTTATGGAAGTAGTGAAATGCCGTAGAGTGTGCTCCAGCTGATAAGCCTCCAAGTGTGATCTGTCGAGGATCTCCGCCAAACGAGCTCAGGTGCTTCTGAAGGAACTGCAAGAAGAAGCGCTGGTCTTGCAGACCCAAATTGAGAAGTCCCTCACGCTCGAACAGCTTGCTGGGTAGGAATCCGAACGCATTGAGACGGTAATTGAACGAAACAACAACAACTGGCTCAGTAGAAGACGCAACGAAAGAAGCGCCATCGAAATCTCGACCTGAGAATGACGCAAAACCACCGCCGTGGATCCAAACCAGCGTTGGTAGTTTCTTGCTGAGGGGCACGCCTGGTGTACGGAAGACATTGAAGTTCAAGCACGCTTCGTCTTGTTCCTCTGGGTTAGGATACATAAGATCCTGCAAGCAAACAGATCCGTATTTTGTAGCATTTTGCACGCCCTTGAGAGATTGAGGTTGGGACTGGAGAGGGCGGAAGCGTCTGTCGCCTACGGGTTGCGCGGCATAGTCAATTCCAAGCCAGGCGTTGACCGGTTGCTGAAGGTCATCTCCGAGCAAGGTCTTGGAGATGTTTGTACCAGCGAATGTACCATAGCCTTGAAGAGTAACTTGTGGTATAGAAGAATTCGCTGCAGCTAGGAACGAGAAGAAAAGAGATCCTAGCACAACGGCTGGAGACATGAGAGAGTACATTGTGTCCGAGAAAGTCGAATTATCGAGCTGATGCTCTATGACTTGTTGTAAACTCATCGTCTCTTATACTCAATCCAGCTGTTTTGGAGCTCGGTATAATAAAGAGGTGTTTGTAGTGTTTAAGTCACTTTGGTCTCGGGCCATGGATCTGAATGCCGAAGCGGAACAAGGTTGAAACTACCCCGCAGCCGAGTTGACGTTTCGCCTGAATTTGACAAAGTGGGACAAGGCCGTACAGATGCAATAGATAAGATTGCCGAGCTGGCCATTCATCTTGAAGAACATGTATCTCGCATAACGAGAGATGTGATACAGTTCATGCGTGTCTCTCTAGAATTTACTCCTTACGGCAATATAATCTATAGGCACCTGAGTAACCAACCAACCAGGTAGTGCATGTTGATCTCACTACCAATCTTGAATTGAGAAACATCAGTTCCTGGCTGAGAAACGAAATGTGCCAATGCATGCCTGAAAGCAGTTAGTTTTGCAAAAGGTTACTGTGACTTGCAACGGTATTGACCAGCTAAGCGACGGCTGCATCTCACAGCACTGCTACAGTGACGTATCAGAAGTTATTGCCATCATAAAACATTCAGCAATCTCTTCGGCGATCAGAAGTTTCTCCAGTGGCTTGCATTTTCTTTACACTATTCATTCGAGATGAGGCCAGATTGAGAAGCCATATCAATGGTTGAATTTGTCTTGGTATTGAAGTATTCTGAAGATCAGCAATCGGAAAGCTTCCGGCGGAAGGGTTTTCCGACGGAATCTTGCTGGAGACTCAGCCAGATGCTGTGAAGACTAATTTTGGTATTATTAAGAGGGTCTTTCCTTGGAGACGACGAGTTAAATATTCCTCAAGTCAAGACAACCCATGTCAAAGTGTTGCTTCTAAAACGATTGTGAAGCCAGTAGCTGATCATAACCCTGAGACTGTATCTTAGTTAGATAGTGGTCCTGAACTCAATAAATATCATGTTATTAGCCCAGACTATAGTCTATGACTATGTTGTCATCAATGAAGCTGCAGGAGTCGTCTAGTATATATGAATGGTCCCGTACCTAAGACTCTCTTCAGGTTCCGGTCGTAATATTTCCAGCAAACTAATTATAATATGTCGAATAGTGATGTCAACGGCAACAACATATAATACTGTTGATACTAGACAGATTAGGTGTCTTCAATAGCACCTGAAAGACTTACCTAGCTGTACCGGTATATCTTCACACAATGGTTCACCTATCCACATCTTGGCGCATTATTTCTCAACTCCACTATCTGATGAGTTGTTCAGATGCAAGGGCCGAACACACGTATGATCTACGTTTATCCTCTGTATATGAACTAACAGTTATCTTAAGAGCTCTACGAGACGAGTACGAATTGTAGCTTTTTTTGTGTGGTGGCCACCAAGTTCCAACAGATCAATTGACGAAATTGGGTAGCACCCTGGACACGAGCCACCATGCTCACTTCGCCAGCAAGGCTGTTGAGTACGTAGTCAAAATCTCGGATATTTATTCCTTGATCCTAATTATAGATGTGAAATATCGGCTACAGAATCCACAAATAATTGTAGCTAATCTTGTAAATCAACATGGTCATCCTTGTCTTGGAATTAATGAGGTGAATTAAGTCAGCCCTATCGATATCCCTGTCTTATCGATACCGATAAGGAACAGTTTCATTTTACGGAGTACAGAATGAAGAGATCAATCTAGTGGTTAGGGTGGCTTGGTATAGCATTAGTCGGATGACGGACGGTAACCGCATACTTACGGTGTAAAGCCTGGCGTCAAGTCACGATAACGAATTCGACGCCCTTTGTCATGTCTCTGAGGGTCACCGTGCTGGAAATTGAACCAAGGCTGGGTCGTTATCAAAGTACCCCCGCTTACCCTGTACGCTCACTTCATCTTTCATCATTTCAGTTTTCTGCACCAAGACAAGAGAAAACATGCATGTCTTTGGTCTTCAATGTTCTTCATTGATTTTTCTCTCGTCAAAAAAATGGCTTATCTTCTAATATCTTGTCGAAACACATCTCAGGCGAGTTTGAAGGCTTATCATGGTCAACATTTTAGTGTGGCCATCAATGACCCTGAGGCGCCGGCGGGCTTCCGGGATCAATGATGTTCCATCCCTAACGCCGCTTAATTCACCATATTTGGCGTAGCTTGAAGCCCCCAGGGATGGCCTGCCTCGGCAAAAGAAGTGACGGACCGGCTAGACATGGAGTTTCTGCTACTTTACCTGATTTGGAATGTGAACCCGGCAATCAAAGGCGTCAAGATGCGGATCAACGCGGGGATGTCATCGACGCCCTGATTCTTGTAGATATATAAAGACATTTCATTCTTCTACATCTTCTCTCTGTATGCTATAGATATAGAAGGACATTTACGAACAAAATGACACATACAAAGGAAGCAACTGTCCCCCTCGGGGAGTACCTCTTTACCCGTCTCAAGCAACTCGAGATCAACTCTATTTTCGGCGTTCCAGGCGATTATAACCTCAGATTGCTGGACTACATCAAACCGACTGGTATCAACTGGATCGGAAACTGCAACGAACTCAACGCCGCCTATTCCGCAGATGGGTACTCTCGCATCCAAGGGCTCAGCGCTGTGATCACCACTTTCGGCGTAGGCGAGCTCTCAGCGATCAATGGCATCGCCGGCGCTTACTCTGAGCGAGCCCCAGTCATTCACATCGTCGGTGCACCATCAAGAACCCTTCAGAGTGCAAGGGCCTTGGTGCACCATACGTTCTTGGACGGAGAGTACGGAAGGTTTGCGGAGATGCATCGCCATGTTACCGCTGCGCAGACTCGTTTGACGGATGTGCAGACTGCAGCTGATAAGATCGACTGGATCATTGAACAGGCCATGATCCATCAGAGGCCGGTCTATCTGCAGATTCCCGATGATCTGGTCTCAATGCATGTCTCGACGGCCAATTTCGAAAAGAGGCCTGTCATTCGCCCTGCGCCCTCAACTGCTGAGATCAGCGTGGAGACCGTTGACAAGATCTTGCAGCGTATTTACTCTGCTACCAAGCCTCTCCTGTATGTTGACGGCGAGAGTCGCAGTATCGGCGCTATTGACGAGATCAACAAGCTCATCAATACTACTAACTGGCCAACTTGGACAACGGCATTTGGAAAAGGTCTCATCAGCGAAGAGTTGCCCAACGTTCATGGCATATACCTCGCCGACGATGGCGATAAAGTGTCTCACGACTATTTCAAGTCTTCTGATCTGATCTTGTTCTTCGGTCCACACATGAGCAACATTAACACTGGCATCTTCAAGGCGATTCCGGAGGAGAGTGTGACGGTTTCGTTTTCGCCTGGTCAGATCAAGATTGCTGGCCAGGTCATTCGGGACGTGGACCCTCGACAGTACCTTCAAAAGATTATCAGCCAGTTTGACTCTTCAAAACTTGCCAAGATTGAGAGTCCCGCCATCGCGACAAAGGCGCCAGTTGAGCCTTCGTCGTCGGATGCTATCAACCAAGCTCAATTCTATCACTACGTTAACCCCATGTTCCGACGGGGCGATATTGTCCTGACCGAAACTGGTACCGCTGCGACCGGTGGAAAGGCCTTCAAGCTTCCCCAAGACTGTAGCTACTTCACATGCGTGACATGGCTATCGATCGGATACATGCTCCCCGCAACGCTCGGTGCAGCGCTAGCCCAACGGGATATGAGGGGCTCGCAGCGAGCAGTTTTGTTTATCGGCGATGGAAGTCTACAAATGACTGCCCAAGAGATCAGCACAATGATCAAGCAGAAGCTCAACGTAATCATATTCGTCATCAACAACAACGGATACACAATTGAGCGGGCCATTCATGGAAGGAATGCGGATTACAACGACATTTCGCCGTGGAATCACCAACATGCCCTTGGACTGTTTGGATTGAGCCAAGAAGAGGCATCGAAGCGTTATTTCTCAGCAAAGACATTTGCGGAATTGAGGACAGCGATGGACTCGAAAGCGGTACAGGAGAGCGAGGGAGTCACGATGATTGAGGTCTTCATGGGCCAAGAAGATTGCACTGGCGAGTTGAAGGAATTGTTGGACAGGCAAATGGCGCGAGAAAAGAGCCAGTAGATCAGATCAGATCAGTCAGTGGAGCAAAGCAGATACGGTCGGGATATATCTGACTGAATCATCAAGTTCTAGTAAGCTTACCCGCCCGCGTCAGCTCAGCAAGCCACACCGTGTCAGCGTGTCTCACCCAATCATGAAGTTTGAGACTTTTACATCCAATCGTTGGTAAACGCTCTTCCAGCCGGTGAATTATCCGTCCAGTCCAGTCCAGTTCAGTTCAGGGGCCGGCAACACCAGATGAAAGCCAAAAACGCTAGTCTTGTTCGGATAAGCCGGCAGGCCCATTATTTCAGCAAAGTTCTGTAGCTTATGGTAGTCTGTAGTGATGATGTCGTAGTGGAGGTACTAGCTACACGACAAGGTTAAATTGCTTGACCTGAATAAAGTAGAAGATCACTGTTTACGAGGGTTAATTTAAAGCATGAAAATCATGAGGCTGACATCGGCAAGGTCAAGAAACAAGCAAGATTGGATTTCTCTTTTTCCACCACAAATCAAGGATGAGGGATGCATAAATCGTCAGCTGGGCGCTAAGAGTGAGTCGAGCTAGCGCAGGTACAGCACACTGAGCAGTGAGCACAGCACGTTACGGTTTAGCCTAGCGCAGGGGCAAGGGATGAGATGACTCGTCGTATAGCACACGGGCTGATCCCTGCAGCTTGTCGCCTCCTCGGCGAGCCGTATAGCGAGGACCAATGGGATTGGCGAGGAGTGGCCGAGTTCCGGACCCATTCAGATGGTAAATTACCTCTTCGTATTGAAAACCTGTTCTGTTGCTGTAAATAAACACGAGCTTTTTGGTGGTTCCTGATCCCCGCAAATTGCTAGACGGGAGTGGACTCTGCTCTGGGCATCGATCGGTTTCGGCATCGGTAGTAACGTTCACTTCAGCTGAGGCGAAGACGGCTTTATAAACCCCCATCCCCTTCTGCCTTCTACACTTCCCTTCTTCTCATCCCATCCACGACAAGAACACTCTCGTTTACAGTCCAACTTTTTCGTGCTCAATAAACACTTACACTCGCTTAAGCTTATTCCAGCACCAAACCGTCAAAATGGGTTTCATCAAGTCTGCCTCCATCGCCAGCGTCCTCGTCGGCGCTGCCACCGCCTCTCCCTACTATGCTCCCCCCTCCAACGAGACCGTCAAGTACACCACTGAGGTCGTCACTCACCTGACCACCTACTGCCCCGAGGCCACCACTCTCACCTACGGCGAGAAGACCTACACCATCACTGAGGCCACCACCCTCACCATTGAGGACTGCTCTTGCACCATCACCAAGCCCGTTGCTACCGGCACTGGCTATGCTGCTCCTCCCAAGCCCACTCACGCCAAGGACTGCGCTGAGATGTGCTCTGACAAGTACGATGACTGCCGTGTCGCCCCCAACGCCAACATGGCTACCTGCGCTGCTGAGTACGCTGCCTGCTTGAACTACAACCCTTGGGAGAGCGGCATGTTCGTCAAGCCTACCTCTTGCCACGCTGGTGGAAAGCCCACTGCTGTCTACACCACCGAGGTTGTCACCGCTGTCACCACCTACTGCCCTGAGGCCACCACCCTCACCTACGGCAACAAGACCATCCCCGTCACTGCTCCCGGCACTGTCACCGTCCCTGACTGCCACTTCACCACCACCAAGCCCATTGTCCCTACCGGCTACACTCCCCCCAAGCCTTCTTCTCCTGCTGAGAACAAGGGCTGTGCTGAGAAGTGCTCTGACGCCTACAACAAGTGCCGCACTGGTGCTGACGCCAACATGTCCTACTGCGCTGCTACCTACTCCGAGTGCCTTGGCTACTCTCCCTTCAACGGTGAGGGTTCTCTCGTCACCCCCACTGCTTGCTCTGTTGCCCCCGTTGCCACCAAGCCTGCTACCGCTCCCGCCTACAACCCCCCTGCCGGTACCCAGCCCGCTGCTACTGCTCCTGCTACTACCCCTACTCACGTCGTCACTGCTGGTGCCGCCCAGGTTGTCCCTGCCGGTATCATTGCCGTCGTTGGTGCTCTTGCCATGCTCTAAATGGTTAATGGTGTGATTGTTGGAGGAGAGGAGGTGGATGGTGGACTTTTAACTTCATCCATATATAATAATTTGTGCTAGATCTACCGCATATATACGCTTATAGACAATTGAAATACGATTTGGTGCTTTGAACCTTTTTGCCCCTAGTGATGTCCTCGTCTCAAGTCTCACAGGCCCTTCCATTCACATTCCCGAAAGTTCTGAGTCATGACAGTAAGCTTAATTAACTCTCCATCAACTATGATGGGACTTTGCTCGAGAATTGCTGGTCGGGCGTCTAGGCTAATGAGAATGCCAAGGCGACAGCTGTCTCATCGATGTCAGGGCTCGCAACTCCGCAGTCAGCACAGATCTGTGAGATTAGCTCATCCGCCTCGTCCCAACTCCACGGCAAGATTCTGAACTCTGGTGAGACATTGTCCACCAATCAAAACTGGTGGCTTCCGTAGCTCAGTTGGTTAGAGCGTCGTACTAATACTTCAACCCGAGTGTCGGTAATGCGAAGGTCTCAGGTTCAAGCCCTGGCGGGAGCAATCCCAACGCCATCCAGTTCTTCTTTTTGCCGTCTGTGATGTCTTGTGTTGATGTTCTGTTAAGGAATGGATGAACCAGAGCTGTTGGAGTTGAGGTTTTGGTGCTGTTACGCAATTGGACCAATTGAGAGAAGAGTGGGACACGTCTTTTATGCAGATTTACTGTCAACTGACAGACACCAACGACCAGCATTTTGACTGTAGATAAATAATCGACAAATAATACCGTGCATTGAGGAGGTAGTTAATTGAAGCAAGTAATTGAAGACGCCGACGATTTGATTTGATTTGTCTTGCCGAAATCATTGTTGTTGTGACATGCACTAACTGCTTAAACCCCAGCCTTGTGGAGTCTATTGCATAAACCTTGTGCACCGCTCCTTATGATAACACTAATACTAGACTTATGCTGATGCAGATTTATGCTGTTATGCATTATCAACCTCGACCTCAATGGCTTGCGTGGGGTATACCCACTACCTGCACTCTCCTAGGATATTATATTTTTGGCTAAAGGCAGTATGTTCTTCCAAAAGATCAAAATATCCATGCCATTGGGTCCGAAACTCCATCATCAAGAAAATCGTCAACCATCTGCCAATGTCAGCATTGATCGAAAACCTTGAGCAACGCACTCACCAGAGAATCCCAGTCATTCATGAAGCTCAGATCAATGTTCTGTAGGTCTTGAATCTCTGTACCTTCAGGTTGTAATTGGGCCAAAAAGGACTCAAACACTACCAAAGCGTCTTGCATTGCCTCTTCACCAGTTTTCAAGATGAACTCAACGATCTCAGTATCGGATAAATGTCGCATGATGCCCATAATTTGTGCCATCAAGATCGAAAGCATGAGATAGCCTTTAATATTGGTCTCTCCGGCTTCAATGGTTCGCAAGTTCCATGATTTCGAGTCCTCCATGACCTTGAACAAGTCTGGTCGTACTGGTGCTAAGGAAAGGCCGTCGTCCTCTTGTACCGTACTCCTCAGTTCGAGGACGAGTATAATGCTGGACTGCCATGTTGAGAGTCGAAAGAACCCGGAGCTGCACGTGACGAGACGCGCGAATTGTTGCTTGTCTGGAGAGGTTACCTTGCTGACACCATCTGAGGATACAGCGGACCACATTCTGAAAGCTGACTCGACCGTCATCTTCCGTGAAAAGGCGTAGCTCGGTTCTTGCAAGGAAAGTCCATAGTAAGGAAAGTGGAGTGCGCAGAGATACCGACGCATGATGAAGTCACCTACTGTTAGCTCAAACTCCGTTGGTGAGTTTTGGCTCTTCTTGCAGTCCTTCAACATCCGATTGGCTTCCTTGTACGAAGCTTTCAGTTCTGCATCAAGACGTAATGTCTCTTGATATGAGTCACCAGACTTGAGATCATTGAGTAACTTGACAACTTTGAGACGAGTCGCAAATGTCAATCGCAATGCCCTCGCTGTCGAAACTTGGGTAAAGACGCTATTTGGTCGGGGAGTCGCACCATTGACCATGATTTCGTCATCGTCAAAGTTCCCAGGCGGCTCAGTATCGAACTCGTCTTCTGTAATCATTGGCGGTCCGCCAGACGAAAGACTTGACTGGAGGCAGAGTTCCAGTATCGTGTTCCAGATTCTTCGTCGCATCTCACAAGCCATTGTCGTGGTTTTCGATAAAAGTGCAGGATCTCTGTGTAGACCCATTGACACGGCGGTCCTAAGTAGTGAACCGCATGCGATCCAGGACGATTCTCCTCCCACGGAGACCATCTCTCGGGCAAGAACAAGCAGAACATTTGTTTGTAGAAATTGAACGCCAAGTCTTGATTTGAACTCTGGCTCTGATATCCATGTCTGAACTTCGTATATCCATCGAACGGCCGAGGCTCGTAACGAGAAATTGTCATCGTAGGTCGTCGCGCCCAGCGCAAGCACCAATTTGAGCTGAGCCACAAAGTCTCTATCTGACTCAGTATTGGAGGCCCAAAGATCATCATACTTGTTCCTAAATGTCGGTATGTGAAGTACACGATACACCTTCTCTATACTTTGTAGGTAACACTCGACGAGACTGTCGCAAAGAGCTTTGGATGCTAATTCAGTGGTGAGTGGTGTCGGCCATGCTGGCGCACGTAGCGCTTTGATGCGCTTTGCCATAGTCTTGCACTTCTGAACTACGATAACAACACCTGAGGTCTCAGTAGCGTACTGGTCAATTGCTTCTATTATGTCTCGGAGCTATTCTATGTTAGCATCTGCGAATGCGAATTGAAGTATCGCGTGTTACCAAGGGTAGTCCACAAACAAAATGGCTTTGGCCGAAGAATCGCGACTTGTGAGAGATGGCTCGAGGCGTTGCTAATGCACCAACATGTTGTCTTTGGGAGTGCAGGTGAAACGTTCCGCCCAATCTTGACGTCGAGGTTTCGAGTGTTGAAGCTGGCGTTGAGACATGAGATTGCAATGGTGTTGCAGTGGCCGATGACAATTGACTCTCTAGTTGACGCACTCTGTTACGCAGCATGTCGAGTTCATGAATAGATGATTGACTGACTGGTGTCGGCGCACCTGTCGAAGAGCTTGCCGCTCCTGCGCTCACACTAGGCAATCCAGAGTTTGCGCTCGCGACAAGATCTTCAGGTGTTGGCAGTGAGAAAAAAGCATTGATATTTCCCGCAATTTCGGCGATATGATCTTGACTTGCTGTGCTCCTTTCCGCTGGAGGAGGATTCTCGTAGACGCATTCGCCTTTTCTTGCGCGCATGCAATTGCTACAGGGCGATCCGCGATTACAGCGCATCTTGCGCTTCCGACAAAGATTGCATGACCTGCGAGAATATTAGCCGAACTCGCAATTCGATCGGAGATGAAGTTTGGTACACAGCTGGTCTTCTTCGGCGACGCACGGGTTCCATTTTCGCGGTTTTTGATGAGGTTTACTTGAGAAGGACTTGGGATGCGGAGAATTGTGTAATTCAAGGGATGAGAAATGCGCTTTTGGTGCTAATGGTTGTCTATTTGCCGGTTTTGAGCCTAACTCCGACCCCGAGCCCGACTCCGTTGGATCACTATTGGTCAACCCATTTGTAAGCATGATAAAGGCTAGGAGACGACTCGACTCCTTGAATGTCCTGCTCAACATAAAAGGAGGAAGCGACCGGGAAATACGATAGGGAACTTTTCATGCCATCAACATATTTAATCAAAAGCCTCTTACCTATACACCACTTCAGCCCCTATTTCCCTGTCCCTCATCATGGCCGATCAGGACAACTTCATAAAGCTTCAGGATCAGGCACTTTCTGATTCTGGCAACAATATGGACCAAGTGGAAAAGACATTATCACAAGATCCTCTTAATCTTTCGCCTGCACCAGATGGAGGTCTCCAAGCATGGCTGGTAGCAGCTGGATCAGCCTGCATCTTCTTCTCATGTCTCGGCTTCGCCAACTCTTTCGGAGTTCTTCAAGAATACTACATGACTCACCAACTTCAAGGACATTCAGAAGATGCAATTGCTTGGATTGGATCCATCTCGACCTTTATCCAATTTGCGGTCGGAGCTTTGAGTGGTCCCATGTTTGATCGTTACGGATCTTGGGCACGTTTTCCAACATATCATGAGATGATTGAGGCTAACTGTTTTATAGGTCCTTCGCCCAGCCGCTGTTACGTACATATTCGCGACCATGATGACGAGTTTATGCACCGGATATTGGCATTTCATGCTCGCTCAAGGCATTCTCATGGGCACTGCAATGGCTTTCCTCCAGATCCCCGCTTTCGCTGCCGTTTCCCAATACTTTGACAAGAAAAGAGCCGCTGCTTTCGGAATAACCGTATCAGGCTCCTCTATCGGTGGAGTAGTCTTTCCGATCGCACTGTCGAAGATGCTGAACGACTCGTCTCTTGGCTTCGGCTGGTCCATTCGCATCATGGGCTTTGTCATGATACCTCTCATGTCCTTTTCATGCATGGTGGTCAGACCCCGTCTGCCCAGCAGAAAGACTTCCTTCTTCCTTATTGAGCCTTTTAAAAACTCTTTGTACTTGCTTGTCATAGGATCGCTCTTCTTTCTCTTCATCGGCATGTTCGCTCCGCTCTTCTTCATCCCGACTTACGCGGTCTCACGAGGCGTCAATCCCACGTTGGCATCATATCTGCTCGCCATCACCAACGCTGCATCAACATTTGGTCGCATAATTCCGGGAATACTGGCGGACAAATATGGCCGTTTAAACATGTACTCCCTCGGAGGACTGTCCACGGGGGTTGTCATTCTCTGCATGAACGAAGCAAAGTCCACAGCAGCCTTGGTGGTCTATGCTCTGGTATTTGGTTTTTGCTCTGGAACTATCATTTCCGGCGTGTCAGCAGTCTTCACACTCGTGTCAAAGGATCCGAGGAACAATGGGACTTATATGGGAATGGGACTGGCTGTGAGCTCTTTTGCAGCTTTGATCGGCCCACCTGTCAACGGTGTTCTTGTGAGCAAGTATGGGGGTTTCTTTCAGGTTTCTGTTTTCAGTGGTGTTATGTGCTTGTTTGGTGGATGCCTTGCTACTGTGGCCAAGATGTGGACAGAGAAGGGAATATTTGGTCGGATCTGAACTAGCTCTGGTATCACTGTGGCATGATCATGGAAGTATCCTATGGTAGTTCGCAAACTGTATTATATTCTACAAAACATGACTTGTTGGTATGTCTGGGAAATGAACCTTATCATCTCCTTGTCGTTGCCCCCCTTTATCGGTAGTTTCATCATGGCTGTACAGTAACGTATCTTGACCAAGTAGTAGCTTCTCGGTTTCTTGAGAGTCCTTGCTTGGATGATCTGGGCCAAGATCATTGGTTTACACAAGACCTATGCAAAAAATGATGCCCAGTGCCAAGTCGCTCTGTGGAGTGAGGAGATAGACCCTTTTAGGTCAACTATATGTGCGATTTTAGTCAGTGCTAAATGTGGAATTGCACGGGACAATGAACTTACATACAGATGAAAAGTCCGCTCTAGAATATAGCAGTCTCAGCGTAGATCCATTTGGAAATAAGAAAATAAATAGTAGATGTCTGCTTTCCCAGATGTAGGAACTCCAATGCATCTTGAAGGTTATCAATCGGCGTTTTGATTTGGGATTAGTCCTGCACTATGGTAGAAGATTCTCGTATGTCGGTGCGCGTCGAGAACCCCCGTGAGATAGCACCTGTGGCTATTGTTGGGAGATCATACTCAAGACAGGCCAGAAGTCTTTTTAGGGATCGGCTACACCTCTTTGAACAGTCTGGCGCAGTCATAGTCTCCAGCATCTGACATACTGCAACTGACATATGCCGTCTATTCTCCGAGACTGAGCGGTGATAGCGTCGAATAGCCCCAGCACCTGCAGCGTGCCGTGGACACAGTACCGTGGATACGGATTGGAGACCATGGAGATAGTGCTGGAGAACTGGATATGGGTCGTGAATAGTACGCTTCCTGTATATCTTATCATGTGCGTTGGGAGGCTTCGATATGCGTCCTGTAGGATTAGCCGAGGTGACTGAGAGGTCGGTGAGTTGTGCAGTGAGACTGAGCATTTCTGACACATCTGCTCCGTCTCGGCTCCCGTTTGCAGTTGCAGTTTGATCTCGACAATCGCCAGGATAGACTGCGCCAGTATTTACACCACCCATGATGCTATCCGAACGCTGCTGTGAATATTGGTCGGCAGACATTTTATAAGTCAGCGAAGGAGTCTGAAACAGTGCGTTCTTGCTATGGGTTTGGCCGAGATGCACTTATTCCGTTTTTTTTTTGCCAGATTTGCTGAAAGGAAATATAGCATGAATGAAAGACGAGATTGGAGCTTTATGTAACTTGGTTTATCTTTAGCAAGGCGCCGATTAAACCCTAGATTGTTTAGTAAACTTTAAAAAGAATTCTATTTTTGCAAGCTCAGGGGACGAACTGTGTATGAGAATCACGATTGAGTTTCTGTGTTCACGCTGAATGGAGATAAGGAAGTTAAGAGCTTCGCTTATGCTTTTGATGATATAAAAGGAGAACTAATTCCCGCTCAAGTCATGGACGCAAGAGATGGACCTGATACACTTTTACAAGTCAAAACTTAACTCAGGGCTGGAAGGCGGCATTGCCTTTTGTAATGAGGGATGCTACGGCGAATTGGAACCGACCCCTGTACCTGATATAGATCTTGTTCGTTCTAAGTTCTGTCTGCAATTTAAGCTCTCAGCCACAAGCCTCAACTAAAAATAACAGATCTAGATAGCAACTTAGACAGTATACCGAACTTGTTCGTTCACAGGTTGCTGAAGATATAGGGAGACTAGTGAGTAGAAGTCAGGTTTGTCTCGACGGTACCCATCGACTGATAAAGGAGAAGTCAGAAACGGATTAAGCGTATGACGAGAGCATGGCACAGAGAGAACTCAGCTTCGCTAGCTCGATAGAAACTAATTAATGCAGATAGCGATATCCCAGAGCTTCAGTCGTTTCACCTTTTCACTAACAGAGCAATGAACTCTTCTCCTAGTCTTTGTCCCGATTTTGTGCAGTTTGGTGTCAAGCACTTCGATACAAAACTATAGGTCTAAGTTTGGCAAAGGCCATGCTTTAGTTGGCCAAAATTTGCGCGAACGAGGCTCAGAGGAGTCGAGTTCAGGGTGCTAAACCGTTGTAAGCGAGGAGAGTTGCCGAGTTACCGCAACGAAACCTCAGAGTGGTGTTGCCATACAGAGGTGGATAAAAAGAGTGTGCTGTAACCATTCTGGTGAACATGGTCGTGGCATGCAGAGCAGACGAGAATTAAGGACTATGGTAGCTGGCCTTTATCGTCGACGGCCGGTAGCGAATCATGGATAAAAGAGCGAACGGACAATCCTCAACTTTTAATCCTTATATAGTTTCACCTAATATGCTCGTGAGGCATGCGATCGGCTGGCAGGCTGTCGCATCAAGATGGGAGGCGAGGCGAGCGGAATTCAAGAGCCACAGGGCACAGACATCAAAGTGCTGCCGGCTGATAATCGACTGGCAGCTACAGAGGTTATGCAAAATGAAGAGATGCATAGCTTGAGGACTTTATGGCGAGGCTAAGATTAGTGCCCAGCACAATCCTCCCGTGCCCTTTCCCTTCCAGCTTTACTGCTCCTCGTCCTTCTCTTCTTGCTTCTCCACTTTCTGCCGCTTTCTCTCTTCCAGCCTTGTTCATTTCGATATTGATAATAATTGGACTTACGGCGACCGGCGATGGGGGCTTCGGGATGTTCCTAGGCCTCATCAGCATTGTACAATTTCGTGGAGGATGTAATTGTTAACTCACGTCCCTCTTTTCCATTCCAGCCAGTCCAATTCCTTGCAAAAATGTGAAAAAACTGGCAGCCAGGTTTAGACGAGACTATGACAACTCTAGGCCTATATCTTCTAAAGTTTAGGCAATCCTTTGCCAAACTTTGCTGAGTCTAGGCTCGCGGTGGGGTCACATACCGTTGGCTTGGGTATGCACTCGTCAGAAACGATCAAGCAATGTTGAGACAATAGAAATTGGACTACCTTTGCTGCCGGAGCGGCCACTGGCGACTGCTGTTGCTGTTACTGCTGCCTCGAATGGCGACGCGAGGTGTTGGAGGACTGTTCTCGAGCTTCCCAGTGCTGTCATATGTTAGTATACCATAGAACTTCCCCGATACTAAACACGGGATTAAACTTACAGCCATATGGGCTTCTGCTTCCTGTAGAGAGAAAACATGAGTCAGTATCATCAATACCCGGGTCATCTCGGGCTGGGAAGAACCTACCTCTCGTGATCCAGGCTGAGTACCAGTGTTACTATACTCGTCATATGTATTTGGTCAGTCGAGTGGAGAACTTACAGTCGGTTTGGGCTTTAAACTCATCAGCATCAAAGGGACAACACTGGGACATTGGAAGCTTGAAATACCTTTGCCGCCAGAGCAGCCACCTGCTGCTGTTGTTGTTGTTGCTGCTGTTGCTGCCCCGAAGGGCGACGGGAGGTATTCGACAGCTAATCCCATAGATACGTGAATCAATGAAAAAAGAAAATCTTGTGATGACTATACTTACGTTTGAAAAGTTTCGCTGTCACACAAGTCAGTCGTTTGGCCCAAGAGTGTCAAAGAATGAACTTACCTGGCCACGGGCGCGGCCAAAACCACCCCGTGAGGGCTGCTGGTTGCTGTTGTTCTAATAAAACCGTCAGCAAAAGAATCAAAACAGTGATCATTAAATTGACAATAATCACGCGTCGATGGTTTGGATGGGCGTCCTCGCCGCAGAGTTCCGAGGGGCTGCTCACGTATTTGTGGTGATTGCTCGTTCATGCACTGCGGCAAAGAATGTCTCGGCTCAGCAATTACAACGGACGTGAACGCGAAGGCACAAAGATGTCCACCTTGTTTGTGGATATTCCCGTAAGGTGTGCGATGGGTATTGGCGCTCGGTCGGATTGTTTAGGGGGATTTGGAGATGCATGGAAATGGTGTTTTGATGAGGCGCGTTGTAGGACGAGAGTTGCTAGGAGGGAAAGGAAAGGCAAGCGGAGCGTGGATGAAGGAGAGAGATGAATGGAGTCGTGATCAAGGCAGCAGAGGAAGCTCGCTTCCATTGGGTCGATGAGTCAGGAACGGGCTGAGCTTGCCGACTGGCAGTGACGGGCACTTTAGCATGAGGCAGGAACCGGGCCATTTATTCCGCTGGATCTATGGAAATTTTATGATAAAGCTCGCCTAAGCTTAGAGAAGACTTTAGAGGAGTTTAGGCCTAAGCTTTGCTAAATTTTGGCCCTTCTCATCTAACAACCAGCCTAAGGTGCCCAGGTCTGTGAAACCCACCTCTGCTCTAAGAAGGTTAGTATTGTAGTAAATTATAGATGATGAAGGGAAACTTACTCGAGGCATCGCAGAGTTCCGATGGCTTGGAGATGGGAAAAACAAGACTGGTGATCGGAGTGCTTGTCATGGTGTTGAACTCGACCGGCTACTGAGGCAAGCTCAATGTCTTTGCCTGTCTCAGTCCTCAGCGGGCTCACATCTCGAAGCGCCTCCTGGGTCATTGTCTGGAGGGAGACTGACCCTGGTAGCAAATGTAACTACCAAAACAACCGCAGTCCATTATTCGGGCTGTTCACGCACTACATGGAGATGACACTCGCAAGAAACTACAGTGATAGTCCGGCGTTTGACTGTCACTGTTAGATTTGGTCATCCATCCATGACCCTTGCTACCTCTAGCGAGTTTTCACCGCTTCCCATGGGCAAGGTGGATAAAACACGATAGTACCAGACAGTGTCTGCTGTAGATTGAACCTGTTGCTGTAGCGTCAACTTGTTGATTTTCTTTTTGAACGGGAATTTAGACGCAATGATACCGAACTAATGCTGTCTTTGAAACGTTACACATGTTGTACAATATGTTGTCACTTATTCAAGTTGTCCTCAATGACTCTGGTCTAAAACAGTCGATGAAGCTATTTATTAAGAAACTCTTTTTTTTTTATATAGGTGCCCTTTTCTTAACTCCAAATCATGAACCAAGAATACCAGGTACTGCTGATGTTCGCTTTTTTTCGCCTCCCTTCACATCTATCTCCAAGCCAAACTCGAGGGTCTCCATTGACTGAGCCGGTGCGTACACTAAGACAGGCTCCTGAGCAAATCGGTTGGTAAATCCACGTTTGGGCTAGGTTCGTGGGGCGCATGAGAACAAGAGGATTGATCAAGCCGTGTACCAATAGTTGAAACTTGGGGGAAAAGTCAAATACCCAGGTACTGCCCTGTGGACGTTGTGCGGCGCGCGATGTAAACATCAGGTGCCACATTTGTTCGCTCGAAAAGATCCCCCAAAAACACAGAGCTCAGGCAGCATAAGCTACCTACGCGATGGTCAAAGATACCTAAGCCTTTTGGCTTATCATCTGATAAGGTTCCGTGGACGCAGGTTATCCCGCCTCACGACATATCTCATTAGTTCTTCGGGAGGGAGTCGATCGTCCTGCTCCCAGTCCGATTCGCTGAGATTATACTTGAGGCTCGGCTCTCCGTATTCGATCTTGGTCAGCTTGTCGCCTATCGATCTGTCGAGCAAGGACAGAAAATCAGACAGCGGACTATCCCTTTTGAGTTCATGAGAATTTATTTCGAAATATTCGTGATCGCAATCCCTGTAGATCGGATGATAACGAGCCAGTGCTTCATTCTCGACGTGCCATAGAACGTTTCTATCGATAAGTAGAACACTCTTCCTGTGTTTCTTGTTATGGGCTTGGTCCAAAAGTAATCTGATCAAAAAGGACAAAGACGGAGGATAGTCACTGATGCGGTTATCTTTCTTGAACCTTTTAACCTCCTGATACCAGGATGGGTCAAACTCGACAGCGACATTCACCACGTCATCGATAAAGCGGCGCCCCCATTCATCCTCAGCTTCGATGTGAAGCGGTTTCCAGTTCCTGACCAGTGGTTCCTATGACTCAGTAGTGACACAAAATATATCTCGCTCCATATCAGCGACTTGATGCCAGGGTTCGTAGTCGCCTTTCCTGTGTATAAGTCCTTGTCGAATGCGAATGGGAGGAGGAAAAGGTTCCGAAAGAAACCAGATAACATCACCAAGACTTTTATCCTTGGTGTTCTTCTGGAAATCTTACCATCCCTGACTGCTCCAATGCTTTCCAACAATATCTCGAGATTCTTTGCAAGCAGTCCAAAGACCTGCGTGCCATAAAAATGCCGATCTGTTTCTTGGACCAGTCGTTTGCCATTCGCAATTCAGGGGGGCAAGTTACCGGTTCTCATTCAATTGGATATAGTGCAGACCGAAACGGCCACAACCCCAATCAAAACATGCATCTTCCCAGATTTGCAGCCGGATCTCGACAGGCAAGTTTGGGAATGGGTGGAAAGTATCTGGACTCATATCGACTGTGGTTTGGTGTTGATTTGCACGTCTGGAAGGTGAACGAGAAAGTAAAGGGTGTTTATGCTAGGACTAAAAACTAAGAAAGGGCTTTATTTATGTGTAGCTCGGTTTAACGGTTTATTGTATAAGCTCTGCGTTGGTAAAACCTTGAATCACACAATAAAGTTGAATGGGATTTTTCAGTGTATTGGCTTGATATGTCTCGTTGAGGCGTTATAAACTTTAGGCACTAATCAACACAGACGTGAGCCTCTTATGTGAGTGTCAAACCTAAGACAGCCCACCTTGCGACTCGCGACTTTGGGTTTAGATCTTGAATCATATTAAAAAGCCATCGAAGAAATGGTCGAATGAGATTACTTGAAGAAACTACCGCAAAAGGATGCCCTCGAGCATCTTTCTCAGGTCTTGTTGATTGCTTAAGCTAGTTCCACCAACTCTGCTACCATCATCTGCCTGTTGAGATCAAGGCCCGACATGCGCTTTGGTATGGACAGGATGCTACCGACGGATCATCGGAACTTGTTTCTCCCGTCTCAGAACTGATATCAAATAGTCAGTATCGAGGAGGTGAGTCCTACGATAGAAATTGATAGCACTATTTAATTTATCCAGGAACAAGTAACTGAGATCATTGGTAAAGCCTTCCATAGGACTGTCCGGATGTGGAATATGCGTACTAAAGCCCAGAACATATCCCAGTTCCACGTACTCCTGGCCGGAATCGAAGACCCTGCATCCACCATGCCCTTCAGTGTCGAATGATTGCCATTCAGATACATCGTCGATCAGCATAACCTTCGATTGGGCAGGAAAGTCGTTGGGTGCAACTTCAAAAAGTAGCCTGATCATAAAAGCCAGTCGGGGAGACAAGTCGCGGAGAACAGTGGCGAAGCCGGTATTCTGCACGGCATTCTCCAGTTCTTCTTCCCAAGATGGGTCAAACTTGACACCAATGTTCCGAGGTTTCTTCAATCGCCTTCGACCTCGAGTATCTTCGGTCTGAACATATATGGGTCTCCAGGGTCTCAGAAGAGACTCCCATGAATCGGTGGTGATGAAGCATATGTCCTGAGTAAGGTCTATAACTTGGCTCCGGGGCAAAGAATCGGGTTGCTGGGCGGAAATTACCCTCATGCAACGCCGCAGCCGCGGATACCCCAAGTAAAGTTGTTCAAACTTTTTACGATATCATGAGACTCCCTACAAGCTATCCATAGCCCTACATGCCATATATAGGAATGCCATGTGTAGCCAGATCTGTTGCCAAGGTCATCGGTCTTCGAATCGTAGTCCCGAGGCCAGATGTTTCTGTTTTCGTCCATATACATATAGTGAATGTTCCTGAGCCTCTCGCTCGGTCCCAGCTGCAAGCAGGCATCTTGCCAGATTTGCTCGCGCAACTCAAAAGGTAATCGGGGAAAGAAGTGGAATGTGGTGGTGTCCATGATGAGCTTCAGGTGTCGGCTGTTACTGGCGACTCGAATATTGGTTGACGGATGAAGGACGAGAAGGGAGTTGGACAATTATTTACAGACAGTGACGACTCCGAAACTTTATACGTGAGACCCTCCGGAGTGAGTCAGGGTCCCAAAGAAGCTTTCTTGGATGTTTAAGATCATTGGATGGCCGTGGGCGTGATGCATCTATTTGAACCTTAAAGTAAAAATTGATCGGATAATGGTGGCGACTTGAACTGTAAAATTCCAAAAATTCTCATTTCTCAAAAGCGAGAGGAATGAGATACTCTTCAGGGTTTCTACATCAGCAGTCATTTGCAGATACCATATGCAGAAGCTTTACTTATGAGCCTCACATATCCCAAGATAATCTCATCACTACCTATTCCCAACACTTTAAAAATTCATTATTCTATCATAATCCGATAGTCAACTTTCCATTACATACTTCATGGAGACAACGTCTTAACGGAGTTCAAGTAGAGCCCTGCAGTTTGAGCCTAAGATACAAGAACAGCGCAAAACACCACAGCCAATCTAAACCACCGTCTCATAGTACAGCCAGCTTTCCCCTTACGAGTTTCCTATTTGGCGAAGTTACCGAAGCAGACTGTCTCACATTAGGCGGAATAGCATTGCCTTTTGTAATATTTGGCACCACCTCCTTATCACGCCGGGCCATGACCCGCACTAACTTCCGTACAGACAGCCCATCAGGCGGAAGCCCGTAATCACCCCATGCCCCTGGGGATGTCTTTCGTTTCCAGGTCAATGTATATTTGAGAAGTCGATCAAACTGGTCTAAAAACCTGAGCATGGGGGTGCTTCGGATAAGACGATTTCCGGCGAGAGGATTACTTGGGTCGATCTGGATATACTCGTGTTCGCAATCGTAATGCACAGAGAGTTCCTCGGCGTTGCTGACTCTCTTCCAGCCAGAGTATCTGTCGATAAGATGTATGACCGAGGGTAGACTTACGTCTTGAGTTGCTATTTCGCAAAAGACTTTAATGGCGAAGCCTAAAGTGGGTGATAAACGGTGCGTCGGTTGATACTTGTCGAGACCAGCCAGTTCGGAGACCCAGGCTGGATCAAGCTCGACAGCGTATTTGTAGATGCAAATACCGCTTCTCTGCCTGAAGAGTTTGAACCGAGTGAGGGGCCTATGATTGTCTGGAGTAATGCAGAACATGTCCCCGGGGGACGTGGCCATGAGCCAGGGCTCATATGGTTCTATCTTTCGATCCCACCCATTCCAAATCACATCTACTTCCTCTTCATTGCCATAAAACCATTTCCTCAGGCCGCAGTTCACCTGCTTGTCCACATCGTCCAGATATCCCTTGGAGCAGGGGCTATGGAACAAGCGTTTTCGCATGACCTCACGAGACTCCTTGCAAGCCATCCACAGACCGGCGTGCCAGAGGTAGGCAGACCGGTTGGCCGGGTGAGGCTTATTCCAGCTGCAGTCCAGAGGAATACAATCGCCCCTGTTGTCAAGGCGCACATAGTTTATGCCGTAGGTGTGCTTCTTTTGAGACTCTGGCTTCAGATTCTCTTCCCCAAGAATGCAGGTCCATGATGAAGAGTCATAAATATATTTTGCACATTCTCGGATTGCCGACTCCCAGACTTGTAGTCGGAGCTCACACGGGAGCTGTGAGAGGAGATGGAAAGTTTGGGGGGACATTGCTAGCAGCTTGTTGGCCTTGATACGTGGAGGTGAAAGATATGGAGCTGAAGTTGGAATGAAGGCGAGGAACCTAAATAGAATCTGTATCTTCCTTAAGTATGCCTTTATTGTTTCACTTTTATAAACTTTCATGTAAAGTCACCCAGATCTCCCGAATCAATTCGAAACTATGTTTCAAGGTTCGTTTAAGAATTACCAAGCTTTCTAGGCCATCAGTCATCCCAAACTATATTGTAGAAGTATGAGGAATGCCCCCAGGAAACGCACTATCATCCAAAAAGTCTTTCCCAGGCATTAATCTTGAGTGATCCCATTCAGTTCCTGTGGCCTCTCAACTCAAGACCCTATTCTATTAGGTTTCCGAGGCGAGCCACTGTAAAAGTACCAGGACTAGCCTCTCAGAGCAACATATCTGCTCTCTCCCCTTCGGAAGTTGTGCCTGAATGGAAGAAGACGTTATAGACGCTCTCCATAGTGCGGTTGACACCTCACGCCTTTGTGGCTCCCGCTTGATTTTGCCGTA
Organism: Fusarium anthophilum; assembly: GCA_013364935.1. Taxonomy (NCBI): domain Eukaryota; kingdom Fungi; phylum Ascomycota; class Sordariomycetes; order Hypocreales; family Nectriaceae; genus Fusarium; species Fusarium anthophilum. Next base: position 30,373 of record JABEVY010000013.1, on the reverse strand, counting down.
AAGCAATGATAGAAAAGTAGTCCCTTATGACGAATCTCGGGTCTCTCCAAAGTCTGAAGACGCCTAGATTCTGGAGCTTGTCCTCCAATAGTCTGTCCAGATGGTCGAAGAATTCAAGAACAGGGCTATGACAAACGATCCGTGCAGAAGACGAGTCAGATTTCATGGGAATCTCGACATATTCGTAATCACAGTCATAGAATGTGTCAAGACCAATTTGTGTAGTGTCGTCGTTTATCCATCGAGCATTCCTGTCGATGAGCCTGATAGTTGACGTGGTGGGATGCCTGGTATGTGCTGCCTCGAACACCAGCCTGAGGATAAAGGCCAGCGAAGGCAGGAACTTCTTTATAGGGTAATAGTTGTCATGCAGTGATAGCTGGCTGTTCCAAGAAGGCTTGAATTCGAAGGCGAGTCTCTGGAATTCTCGGAGTGGGTAGTAGTTCCCATAAGACGCAGCTCGCCCTGCTCTGTTTAATGCGACACAGAAAATATCTCGCGAGGGACAGACGAACATTTTCAGTTCCAGCGATTCACTGTTCCCTTTTCCTTCATACACAGGAGGCTTTATTGATACAGGCTCTCCTCTTGCGTACGATCTGCGGCCAGCCAAGGCGAACTTCAAAAGGACAGGGCTAAGGACATCAGGATAGCCACATTCGACATCTTGCTGCCGCTCATGCTTCATCGCCGCTGCTCGGGAGTCCCAGCACGCCGTCCAGAGACCTTGTTCCAATTCGTAACCTGACCTTGCTCTCTGGAATTCGACCTTGGTGGTTTTATCCAGTGGAACCGGAGATCCGTCATGGTCAAGACCGATGTAGTGCAGACCCCCGGGAACAGCTTTGGGTGAGCGAAATGAGGATTCCCATATCTGCAGCTGGATTTCGGGGGATAGTTCTGGGAATTTATGAAAGGTTGAGGGGGCCATTGTATGTCGACCTTGGGCTGATAAAAGGAGGTGAGATTTCATGATGCCCAGTAGAACGAAACAAGTCTCTGATATTGGCCTTTGGTTTTGCTTTTGTGAGAGGGTTCAGAATGAGGGCTTTGTTTGTGATGAAGTTTAGCTTTTGACGGTCATTGACTCGCGATGCTGGTATTGTAACCGGAGCCTCGATGCTTTCTGAGGCATCATTTGTCCAGTCCAGTCCGACGGATTGGAGGCACCATCTTATATGCCTCCAAGGCCGGCCAAAGAGTCATTATTTAGGTTTTCTTCTTATTAACCTTTAGCTGTAGCAATTAGTTAGTTATTATAGTATAATGTCTACGTTGTGAGCTACATATGCTATTTGCAGCTGGGACTTGTGGCTGAGAGCTTAAATCAGCGGACAGAACTTAGTAATTGCTTGACAAAAGGGCAACTAGACCAGACTAATCGTTGTGTTCAATAACTACCAAAAGGGGAATGCGAGTAAACGAAGGTAAAGCGGCCAATGACTCATCCGGCACCCGACTCGGGAATAGCGTCAAAGATGGCTGAGCACTGAAGAGCCTCATCCAACTACAAAAGCATTGCATCACCAGTGGCCAATCCATCAGTCAATTACTCTGACCATTATATCCGCTCTCCAAACATATCAGCTATCATGGACTACTCAACAGAAGACATCGTCAATGCTTACCAGTCAAAGCGGCTCGAGTACATCCGAGCCGACAAGACCGATGAAAACCTTAAGAAGATTGCTCTCACCATCCTTCAAGATCCTGTCATCCAGGCCCTTTCAGCACCCACCATGCTCCTGCCAAAGGGGCCCAAGGAGGTCGACTCATACATAGACTCGGTTGTCAACTCTTTGCTCGGTGTTGCGATATATCTCAGAGATGATGCCGACAACGACGAGACGGAAGACAAAGACAAGAAGCCTCGTACTATCATTGGCGTTATGTGCATCGGCTGGGGAGGCATCTCACCCACAGTTGCCCATCATCGAACTGCCGAGATTGGCATCTCTCTTGTCAAAGAGCATCAAGGCAAGGGCTACGGAAGAGAAGCCATCAACTGGATGGTAGACTGGGGCTTCCGGCACGCTGGTCTGCATACAATTGGTATTACTACTACCGATTACAATCCCCGAGGAGTGTATCTTTACGAGAGCATTGGTTTCAAGCTGGAAGGCAAAAGACGCCAGACTGTTTGGATGAATCGCAAGTGGTACGACCTGATCGAGTTTGGAATGACGGAAGACGAATGGGAATCACTTCGGGGTCTTGATACGAAACAAAAGTAGTGTATTTGATCAATAAAAGCTGCATCGTCCCCATCAGCGAGGGCAACCTGGGCTGTCGAGAGCGAGCAGAGACTGTATGACAGTCGACAGCCAAAGCGAAGCGCCCTTTCCACGATGTTATCATGCCATGTGGTGAGATTGTTGACCATGTGGAGATGTGTAAAGCATGTAGCTGCATTGGAGATCTGTCGTCCTTAGTTGCGTGAGGATCGTCGATGTCGTAACTCGTTCGTATCGCAGTCACATTGCAGGCGGTCGTAACTGAGTCGTCGCTATGCTTCGTCGTCGTTCATCGTAGTCGTCGGTCGCTCTCGTTGTTTCGTCGTTCGTTCGCTCGCTCGTTCGTGAAGGGCACTTGCATCGTTGGTGCTAGCTTGCTTGGGCGTCGTCTATCGTTCGGAACTCGTCGGTCGTCGTCGGGGCATCGTCGGGTCGTCGTCGTATGCGCATCATGTCTGGCGATTGTAGACTGGTAGTGATGGATCAGTGCTTGACGCTGTAGATGGGATATGCAGTACTGACAGTTGCTGATATCGGGGATACTTGAAGGGCGATGACTGCCGTGGGGTCCGTTGACCTTGGGGGGCTGACGAGGGCGTGACTGGACGCGGGCGATAGGTGCATCTGCAGAGCTTTTGTCGCTGTTCTCAGATCCGCAACAGGATGGATTATCGCGTCAACTTTCTATCGCAACGCGAGCGACGCGTTTGACAATCGCGTCATCCAAGGAAAGCACACACGACAGAAGCAAAGGCCAAGTCAGCAAGTATTACCGGTGGACTTTTCTCGCATTTACTCCAAGAGCTCCGGCATCATGACCATCGGGGTTCGGAGCCCAAATGATACCCTCTGGAGGATGCTGAAACGGAGTGTCAAAGTGAGATGCCAACTCTTGCATAGGTCTGGTCTACGCACATGCCGAAGTGTAGAATACCCAGCAGTGACCAACACCGTACGCGCTGTTACCGCTTCCCTTGCACCCAGCCGAGTATGAGCGATTTGAGCCATCATATTTTGAGACACCATCACGGCTTGTACATTCGGGTCCGATGAATAAGGGCTGAACAGCCAAAGACCTTTGGTGAGATCTGGTGGAAGTGATTGGGTCCACGTTAGCTGCTGCAAACTGTGTAGCGACCCAAAACAAATCAGCCAGGCGACAGCGAAGGTGTGTTAATCCTCGGGTTCCAGCGCTCTAGACACAGGCTGCATGACTCTATACCTGCAATGCAACTTGCAAATATGCAAGCAGTGTTGACGGCAATGGCAAGAGTCGAGTCACTGCATGAAGCTAAGCCGCGAAACGACTTGTAGCTGCCGAGTCTCCGCCGCAGCGACAGCATGATAATAGATCCGGTCGGGTGCCGTGTCATGAAGTCGAAGGCGGAGGGTGTAGCATCGTAGTTTATGTCGGCGCTCGTGGCTTCGCTTCGGTGGGCAGCAACGAGGTGCTAGTGGAAACACAAAGTTTTCGAGCTTCTAATCCTTCAACGGCCAGAGATTTCGTGTTGCGCTCCTGGCCATTGTTATGTCGATATGCGGGGAGCTGTTGGCCCATCTCAATCGAGAGCCGGCCGTACTACGCAGCGGTGTTCCGGTCGCCTCTTCTCATTGCAGTTGTCATGCTCATGGCTTCGAGTTCGATGTGCCTCGCGAGCGTCTCTTCAGAAGAGAGCAGGCCTCTGTGGTGTTGCAAGGGCTGCGAAAACACGTGGGCTAGAGTTGAGGAATGCAACGGGAGCTATTGATCTTGTTTGAAAGCATGGAGATCGCGTTGGAATAAAGCGGAGGGCCATTTCCAAGTCAGAGCATGTATTCTGCGGCGTCATTTCACAATGGGCCTGTTGGAATGGCTCAGATAGCCACGGTCGGCCGTAGGCATGCTTGCGGCGCTATGGAAGCTGCTCGTTTTGCGACGGATTGTGCGGTCATGTTGAAGTCTGGATTCGAGGAAACGGTATACGTCGGGGCGTAGGAAGCAGGTTGGTTGTGCAAACAATGCAAGATTGATGCTGGCCGACGCAAAGGTTGTCTGGGGGCGACGATTACAAGTGAGAGGGAGAACTTCAGCAGTCGGAGAATGCGGCATCAAGGCTGCCAATGACGACCGATTGATTCGAGGCAAAATGTACTGCGTTCACGGTGTTGCAGGCGATAAAAAGTTCATGCGTTGCTGGCAAGGCGTCGGCGCTGGGACAAGCCAGGTCGAGTTGCCTGATCACGGAGGTGCGAGAAAGGAGACGAGTTGCAAAGACAGAAACCGAAAGTGATTCATTTTGGTGCGGACTGATGATTGTGGCTATTAGTGCGGCTCTGAGCCTTGGTGTGTTGATTGACAGTTGCACGTTGGAAAGAGGAGGTTGCTTCAGCGATGCTGGCGGCAGAAATCTTGACCTCGCGACCGTTAGTTAGTCATCAACGATAACCACGATTGCAAGGTAGTAAAACCGCGTTGAAACCATCGCGCTCGAGGGGAGAATCTTGAAATATTGTAAATTTATTAACGACACAGGCGAAGTCATCGATCGGCCTTAAATAAAGATGTTATGTCGGGTAGGAATGTTTTTGCGCTTCAGTGGATAATTTCTAGTTTGCCCAAATTGTGGGGTGTTTCCCCGAGCGCGACTGCATAACCTAACACGTGAACACTCCTTAACGCAAATGAATTATATCCAATGCAAACAGCTTCCGGTATCTGGGATTGCAAGTCTATCTAGACTGATTCCAGCCTTGAGAATCCCAGTCCTCCAGACTAATGCGTGAGTCCTCCCGTTGTGCCTCAAATATCGTGGGCTTCGGGTAATTTACTTACCCTGGATCTGCGCTTTACAGTGAGTTCGGTGTCAATCACATCCAAATCTTCAGAACTAGCATTCAAAGTAAGACTGTTCTTATTTTAGTGGGATTTAAGGCTACCTTTGTGCTCGTTTCACTTTCTGCCAGTCAATTAGGAACCGAAACGGAGCGCCCGAGTAAAGGTTGGTTCACCTGTCGTATCTTTTACTTAATCTGTATGTCGGGCGACCAATTGCCTCGTCGTGAATCTCTGAGGCTGTAACTGTCATAAACTTCATATTACATTGGCCTACGATACATTTCAGTTCACAAACCCCTAAGGACTAGTTCTACTTTGCGATGTGTGAGGAATTGACTCCGTAAAATGTGCCTATTGGTTTGCTAGACTACGAAGTGAACTGTCACTGATCTAAATATCAGAGAGGTTATCGTGGCTAGAAACGTCTCCCACTGAAACTACTTCTTGGGAATCTGACGTATGATCCTCGAAGATTCACTTCCCGTTGTACGTTGTCCATCCACTCCCTTGCTTCTGGTGTCGCAGTCCACTTATCAGGAATAGGAGCCCGAGCAGTAGCATTAGGGTAGATTCTGGCATCTCGAGGCTCTCTTCTGTCGACCTGATAGCCTCTGCTAACCTGAGGATATCCATTGTTTCTGCCAACTTCAGATTGTACATCCCTCAAAAACCTACGCTCGTTTCCCCGCCACTGCTCGTTCGCTCTCCTCGAGTAGTGCTGTTGGTTAGCTCCCGAACGGGTACCTGGTTCGGCTTGCCTGTATCCTTCACCGGTAACGTATTTCAACTGCGGGCTTTCGTCAGGGTTTAGTCTTTTTTGAGGTTCGACTCTTGGGGATTCATGTGGTATGAGTAATCTCGGCACAACGCGGTATCCATCAGAAACTACAAAAGGATCAAAGCACCACTCGCGAAAAAGAGTAAGAGAGTGTTCAGGGGAAGTAGGCGATAGCCATGGTGTTGGGTTATACATTGGCCCGACCATCCTTCGCGTCTTGGGTTCCCAATTTGAGTTGGGATTGCGGGCTCGGTAGCGTCTCATGTAATCCTCATAAGCAGCATCATTGTTAGCCTGGCTGTCAGATGCCAGCGGTGTTCGGCCATGATCGTCCTGTCGGTAAGCCATAGTGAAGTTTATCTTGGTATATTACTTGGGGAACGAGCAAGAGGAGGAGGAGGAATAGTATTTATACTTGATATCAACAGCTTATAAGTGTAGCGTTTAGAGCTAATATTTTCTGGTAAGTGATGGACAGCTTCAGGGTTCATTGAGTTGCTGCCACCGCAATGCAATAAATCTGTGAATGTATCCATGTAATCGCTGGTTCTTCGACACCTTTCCCTATCAAGATCCTCAATTCTGAGTCCTCCCCTACGTGTTGGTTTACCAGTTAGCATTTTGACTGCTGGCTGTTGACCAATCGACTGTCGCTGTAGATTTGTGCATCTTTTGACACATGTTTGAGGAACGATGAGAATGAAAGATGCTTTGCCATTGATCCTAGTCATGTTTCTGATGATTCATTAAGAGCCGTCAGTTTATTATCCAATCACAAGGCAAGATGGCCGAGCGGTCTAAGGCGCTGTGTTCAGGTTCGATTCGAACTAGTAACGATTCGCAGTCTCGAAAGGGGCCTGGGTTCGAATCCCAGTCTTGTCAACTATTTTTGCTTGTGTCGCAACATTCCAATCGACGACTATGATCTTTCTTTTGCCACGTCGAATGCCCTGAAGTCTTAGCCACCCTGAACGATTTGTTTCAACTCAGTAGTTAGCAACCCTTGCTCAAAAGGCATCGCATGAGTGTGAATCGGAAGAGGCTGGCATGTCTTCGCTCTCGTGTGACTCTCCCTCTCCACTCGCCCCCAAATCAATTGGAGCGCTTCAATCGGGGATGTCGGAGCCGGAGTCGACTCGCCAAGTTCAAAGCGTTTTGTCGATCTTTATCAAGTTTAAGAAGTTTCCCCGCAGACTCCCCGGAGTCATTGATGCTGGTTCCTTGCCTCTACCCCGGATTCTATCAATGAGTTTATTCACGAACCGAACCCTCTCGAGTCATGCCTAGGTAATTTTCGCAAACGACCGGTGATCTTCGGCTACGGCCCCGACCGATTTGCCGGTCGGTTGGCTACGAACAGCTAACGCGGAAACATGAGTCCATTCTGGGATCATCATCTATAAAAGAGGTTTTAACCTCGCATGAGATATTCACTCTTCTCTTCTCTTGAGTCTCCCATTGATGCTTGTTCCCAGCCATTGGGTCGTTCAACTTTGCCCAAAGACATCTATACAAGGTCAACAACATGTCTGAGAAGCGTGACGAGCTTGAGAAGTCCGATGTACTCCATCGCGATCTGACCAATGACTTGCCCCCAGAAGTACTCGCTACTGAGATTGCGCACGAAGTTGAGAATAACAAGTTCTCACCATGGACACCGTCTATGTTTCAGCTCTATGCTGTGCTCTTCGTGGCGTATTGCTGTGGTTGTCTCAATGGCTATGATGGCAGTTTGATGGGTGGATTGAACGGAATGAAGTCCTATCAACGAACTTTTGACATGTAGGGTCGTACTCATCTTGTGGGGAGTGACATTTGACTGACCAGCTACAGGAAATCTGATGGTTCTGCTACTGGCATTGTTTTCATGATCTACAATGTTGGCAGCATTGCTGCAGCCCCGACTGTCCCTTTCACCACTGATCGCTTTGGACGTCGCGCTGGAATGTTCACTGGTTCTCTCATTATCATCATCGGTACTTGTGTTCAGTGAGTTACTCATCAAATATCTGCAGACAGCACTAACTATGATGAAGGGCAACCGCGAAAGCCATGCCTCAGTTCATGGGTGGTCGATTCCTCCTCGGATTTGGTGTCTCGTACTGCTGTATCGCTGCCCCAACCTACGTCAGCGAGCTTGCTCACCCCAAGGTAAGCAGCATTGCCAAGCCTACGGAAAGGTTGCTGACAAGAGTTTAGTGGAGAGGCACTCTTACCGGTCTTTACAACTGCATGTGGCCTGTTGGAGCTATCATTGCTGGCTGGGCAACCTATGGCAGCGCTTACATCAAAGGCAACGACGGGTGGAGAGTCCCAGTCTGGATTCAGCTTGTCACCTCTGGCGTTGTCGCAATCTTTGCGTTCTTCCTCCCAGAATCTGCAAGTCTCTTTGCCAATATCACCTCTCCTTTACTAACCAAGTAACAGCCCCGATGGTTAATCGCCAATGATAAGCACGATGAAGCTGCCGCTATCCTTGCCAAGTATCACGGCGAAGGATCAGTTGACCACCCTATTGTCCAACTTCAGATGAAGGAGATGATGGCCCAGATTTCGACTGAAGCTTCAGACAAGAGATGGTGGGATTACCGTGAGCTCTGGAACTCGCACAGCAACAAGCGACGCCTTATCTGTGTTCTTGGCATGGCTATCATGGGTCAAGCATCTGGTAACTCACTGTCGAGCTACTATCTTGTCGCCATGATGAACACGGCTGGTATCAAAGATGAGAAGCTTGTTCTTGCTCTCAACGCCACCAACAGCGTTCTTGGACTCATTGGCTCGGTCATCGGTGCCCGCCTGACTGACCGTGTTGGCCGTCGACCTCTTCTCATTTACAGCATCCTCTTCTGCTCAGTCATCTTTGCCGTCATTACAGGAACATCCAAGATGGCTGTTGATGACGCAAGCAACAAGAACGCAGCCAATACCACCATTGCCTTCGTCTTCCTCTTCGGTGTCGTATTTTCACTTGGATGGACTGCCCAGCAAAGCATGTATATCGCTGAGACACTCACTACCTCGACACGAGCCAAGGGAACAGCACTGGGCAACTGGGCTTCCAGCTGTATTTCCCTCGTTCTAGCCTACTCTTCGGGGCCAGCCTTTGAGAAGATTGGTTACTACTTCTATCTTGTTTTCGTGTTCTGGGATCTGCTTGAGGCCGCGTTTATCTTCTTCTTCTTTCCAGAGACGAAGGACCGGACGCTGGAGGAGCTTAATGAGGTCTTTGATGCCCCTAACCCTGTTAAGAAGTCGCTGGAGCCCAGGACTGCTGAGACGGTTCGGGCGACTATGAACCAGAATGAGGCAAAGGTTATTGACGTTTAGACAGTTGCGAGCTGTGATGTAAAAGGTTGTTAAACGATATGTATATAGATCTACAAGAGTCTGGTTAATCTACAACGTTATACCTTCGCAATACTCGTTCTTATTGAAGAAGCAAGAAAGTATCATGATGATGGGAGGCCCATGTTCGTGGTTCCCAGGAGGACGATCTAGTGCCATGACGGTAGTAGTGGTTTCGCAAGTTCAACAGTTCCCGTTACTCTCCATGTATAATTTTGAGCCCCTGGTAGAGGACGTATCATTGACTGCATATTGCCACCAATCTTGACTGAACCATACCATCTGTCAGGCTGGATTTGCGACATGGCATGAGAATTGAGACGGTGATGTAAGTATACCATTGCTCCGTCGATGGTCCGATGCAACATGTACCACGAGGTGCAAAACCCTTGGCTCAAGTAACGTTGGAACAAGGATATGTTCTTCCCGGCTCCGATATCCCCGGGCCATCACTCGATCTCCCCCTGTCGATTACCCCAGACCTTTCACTCCTTGTTTACGTCGGCCCCGCAAATGGGCCGGCAGATCATGTGAAGTACTCACAAAGGAAGGTTCCCATGATTGAACCAAGGTCTCCAAATTGGTGCGCATATGAAAGAAACCAATGGAGGAAATTTCAATGCCGATCATATAACCTTAAACTGCTTCCAAGTACCGAATACCCGAGTTGAGCCAAGAGGGAGTCGAGTGCAAAGTAACGGAGACTTACCCCAGAAAAGAGATTCTTCACATCGGGCCATGTCTCGCCGGCGTCCGAGCATACCGCAAAGAGAATTGGGCCGGGGCGAAGTATAATAAGAACCTTGGTCCTCAAAGTTGGTCCTAATCAAGCTCCAAGAACTGCAACTAAGCTCTTCGAAGAGGTCCCATACCAGATCGCAAGATGCCTCGCTTCGTCTCGACTCTTCTCGCTGTGCTTGCAGCCAGTACGGTTCAGGCTTCTCTTGACATCGTGTCCGGAGCAACATGGACAGCTGTAAGTCAACCCAAATATCAATGCATGAGTGCTTTGCTAACCGCACTTTACCAAGACCAACACTGGTGAGCATGTCCAAGCTCACGGCCATGGCTTGATGTAAGTATCACATTCTATCTTGCCGAACAGGGATCTGACTTTCCAAGTGAGGTTGATGGAACCTACTACATGATCGGTGAGGACAAGACAGACGGAACATACTTCCAGAACGTCAACTGTTACTCCTCCACCAATCTCGTCGAGTGGACATACCGAGGCGCGCTCCTCTCCCGCACCAGCGAAGCAGGCGACCTCGGCCCTAACCGCATCGTTGAAAGACCCAAGGTCATTTACAACGACCAAACAAAGAAATATGTTCTTTACATGCACATCGACAGCCCTGACTACAAGGATGCGCGTGTTGGTATCGCAACTGGTGATAGTGTATGCGGCAAGTATACATATCAACGAAGTTTCAGACCTCTTGGTAAGCAGAGTCGCGACATGGGACTTTTCAAGGATGATGATGGGTCTGCATATCTCATGACTGAAGACGTAAGCTTTTCACTGTGCAGTTTGATAAAGGACAGGAACTGATCAAGTTACAGCGAGAGTATGGAACGCGAATCATGGCATTGTCAGACGACTACCTCAACGTCACTGAGATTACATATGAGTGGCAGTACTTTGCCGAGTCTCCAGCTATGTTGAAGCAAAACGGATACTACTTCATCTTTGGCTCTCATCTGACCGGCTGGAATGCCAATGATAATGTAAGCGGCACTCGTAACCTGGCTATACTTCACGTTTATTGACGAAACACCCCAATAGATCTACAGCTACGCCAAGTCACTGTCTGGTCCATGGTCCAACTGGACCACGTTCGCACCTGTTGGATCTAATACCTACCAAAGCCAGACCAGCTACATCCAACCTCTTGGCAACGGCAATGCTATCTACATCGGTGATCGCTGGGTCTCTACAAACCTCGCTGCTAGCACCTACGTCTGGCTTCCGCTGAAGGTTGATGGCAGCAAAGTTACACTCAGTTGGTACGACTCATGGTCACCGAACCTGTCGAAGGGAGCTTGGTCCGAGACAAAGATGACAAAGATCGAGGGTGAGACTGCAACCATGGCCAATGATGCCAGAGTCATCTCATGTAGTGAATGCAGTGGCGGTAAAGCCGTCGGCTACATCGGAGGTGACAAGAAAGGCACCCTTACTTTCAAGAACATTAAGAGCTCTGGAGGTACAGCTACTATCAACGTCAAGTACCGAAATGGCGATACCGGATCACGATATGCTACGGTCAACGTCAATGGCGAATCTCAGAAGCTTGCGTTCTTGTCTACCAGCCATCTTTCGCAGACTGGACTCAGTCGGGGTTTCTTTGATCTCAAGGAGGGATCTGATAACACGATCACTATTTCCAATGATGATGGATGGGGTCCAGATGTGGATGCGCTTATGCCGCCAGCGGCATAAATTGGGCAGAAAGACGATGCTGATATATGAAGTGTTATGAATCGAGAGCAATACTGGCGCCCTCCCGGATGCATAGTGTCAATCACAGCTGCCGGGTGCGCTCCTTTGTAGCACATATGTTAGTCATTGGATTCAATTCGACTCAATCGAAGACCCATTGGTGAAAATCGTGAGGCAAGAGTTTGCGAACGTGCATGGCAATTAGCTCATGCGGGGTAGCAGCAAGTAGTTAGTTAGTAGATTAGTAGGCTAGATGCCGGCTTTCATATCCATAATAGGCCATAAACAAGATAAGTAATCAGAATCCGATAACACATGTGTCGTTCTTAGTGGATTATGTTGCTTGTTTTGGAGCAAAGGGATTAACGACACGATGTCTGTTGCGCTAGAGATCGCAAACTATTTCCTTGGGTCATCTGTTTACACGGATCTCGGCAATTCACTCCCACTACCTATCGTCATGAAGCATTCATTTTCATGGAGTCTCCAAAGCTGAACCCTTTGGCCATGTATAAATGAGCCCTCCTCGCCCAGCATCAACATGGAAAATTGACAGGGCCCATCTGAACCTTGTCTCTCCCCAGCCTGTAATAGCAACATTTACTCTACCTACATCTATATCATGGACCAAACTGTCAAAGTCGGTGCCATACAGGCAGAGCCTGTGTGGCTCGACCTGGAAGGAAGCGTTGACAAAACTATCTCCCTGATCGAGAAAGCTGCCGCTGACGGAGTCCAAGTACTTGGGTTTCCTGAAGTTTGGATCCCCGGTTATCCATGGTATGATCAGAATATGTCAAGCAAGGTTTCTTATGCTACATAGACATGGTGCTAACAGGGCTATGCAGGCAAATGTGGACGTCGCCAGTCATCAACAATGGGGGCTGGATCCACGAGTACATGGCCAATTCAATGCGACGAGACTCGCCCCAGATGAAGAGAATCCAACAAGCTGTCAAGAAAGCAGGTATGCTCGTCGTTCTCGGGTATAGTGAGCGAGATGGAGCAAGCCTATACATGGGACAATCATTCATCGATACAGATGGGAAAATCATCCATCATCGACGAAAGATCAAGCCAACTCACGTGGAACGAACAATCTGGGGTGAGGGACAAGCCGAATCGCTCAAAGTCGTCGTTGATTCCAAGTTCGGAAAGGTTGGTGCATTGAACTGTTGGGAGCATTTACAGCCATTGCTCCGATACAACGAATATGCGCAGGGCGTGCAGATACACATCGCCAGTTGGCCAGCTGAGTTTGAAATGCCTGACCCTGAAAAGATTGCTTGGTTATACCACGAGACTGGCGAGGCGAGCTATCGTGCGAGTCAGTTCATGGCCATTGAGGGGGCAACTTTTGTCGCTGTGGCCTCACAGGTTCTCACCGAAAAGAACTTGGAACGCAATGGGCTTACAGGTAATCCCGTTACCAAAACAGTAAGAGAACCTCCCTTGAAGATGGACAGACTGCTGACTGTGGATGTAGCCGGGTGGTGGATTCTCGATGATCTTTGGGCCAGACGGCAAGCCACTTGCAGAGCCTATTGGTGACGGCGAAGAGGGCATCATCACGGCTGTGATAAATCTGAGAGATATTGACAAACCCAAGGCTTTCATTGATGTTGTTGGGCATTATGCGCGTCCTGACTTGCTGAGTCTCAAGGTTAACGAGAAGGTTGCAAAACATGTCGTAGTGGATTAGTGACGAGGCGAGATCTCGAAATGCTGGTTTCTCTTTCCGCCGTATCCAAGGGTTATATCATCATGGCCCAGGAAATTTTAGTCTCTCTGAAGACTTGGGTCATGCGTGGGTACGGTTTTATGATAGCGCTTATAGTCACTCGTCTCTTCAAATATCTAATCGCACAACTTGTCAATGGCCTTTTAGAACCGAGGATTTCAGAGTATAGCCATTCCCATGCATTCAGTCATTATATTTTCAGCTCATGTTGCACTGGCCTTGAACTTATCGGGCACTATGAAATCCAGGGTACAATTGCCTGTTTTGGTTCAGTTACGAATATGGCGATTATTGGCGGCTGACACATCATCCTCTGGACCCCGCTGACTTGCTTCCATTACACATCGAGACATGAAGTGACAAGATACTGGAGCAAACTGTCAATTTGTTCAAGGTTTGAAATTATCGTCTCAAAAAGTAATTTGAGATCATCAGTGGGACTCGCTTTTGCAAGATAAGGCGGAGATGCTACCGAAACAAAGCTGTTGGACCTGCAAACGTAAGATATCATATCCTATGATGATCTCCAAACTGATAGGTATAGGGCGTAAGATCGGCTGTGATAGGACGACTCCAAGATGTAATAATTGCATTCGGACCCAAAGAAAATGTCTTGGCTATGGCCTTCAACTTCTCTGGCCAGATCATCATGATGGGCGGCGGAGAAAACGCGATCCTGCTGAGCATCGGCCCCCGCCAACACTTTCAGAATCGGTTCACTATGGCAAATACTTCTTGAACACATCATTATCAGATGTTGATATCTCTGTCTCCAAGGGTGGTGGCCATTTGTTTGTGGATCTCCTCCAACAACGACCTCGACGCAGTCTCACACTTCATGGCCCCTTGCTCGATCGTGCAGGAATGCTTCTCGGTTATTGTGTGTGATGTTCTCCTTTTCCCTTGGACATTAGCTAACGGTACCAGATCAAAACATTATATCTCCAATGATCTCTACAACTCAAGCTCAAAATGGCTTTTGCTCGACATTACTACCCATGGCTTTATCAAGCCAAGACATTTCTGCCCTTGCGTTGCTCAATGCAATGATAGCCGTGGCAATGATTCATTACTCAAGTTCGATAGCTGATGCAATGTCGTTCAAACTGAAAGCCGTCCGGAACTTGTCAATGTCCCTCACAAGTAGTACGAGGTCAAGTAGCACATCGACCAATCAAGTTCAGCTTGCAGCAGTAATGATGCTTTGTGTTTATGATGTCCGTATGACTATGACCAGACATTTGTCTATCATGACTGACGTTTCACAGGTCTTTGATAGAGAAGAGCACAATTGGCACATCCACTTGAACGGAGCGAAAGGGATCATAAGGCGACAGCGCTTTACAGATACGCCCGATTCAAGCTCAGATTTTCTGCTTACATGGTGGTTATATCACGAAGTTTTGGCTACTTTCAACCATCCATCATGGCGACTTCCCGAAAACTCTGGTCCCATCTCAGCGTCCGCTCTTTACGCTTTCAGTGGTGACAAGTCTCTCGTAAGTGCCCCCGTTCTTACGCGCACTCTTCTGACTCTAGCTCAGATCGTGGGGTCCTTGGGCTGTTCTGTTGAGGTGCTTGAGATCGTTGATGAGATCAACATGATGAGACTACACTCCGAACATGATTGTCCGAGTACATCGACGCTACAAAGGTGCGATTTAGCAATGAAGCTTTACAACCTCAGACAGTTACTTGCTCCAATTGAGAGTTCTGACAGTTTGAGAGCGCATCGCATTCTGGCCATCGCTGAGTTGTATCGCCTAGCGACACTGCTCTATCTCCAGCGCGTGCATCCCATCGCGGAGGACGATTTCACGCGGCCGGTTTACGTACAACAAGCCCTGGGAGTCTTGAGAAGTCTAGGTGTTGCAACCAGTCCATGGCCAGTGTTTGTCATGGCGTGTGAAGTCGATGAGCCAGATCGCGTCAGCATTCTGCATACCCTTGACAGAATGGAGAATGTGAGAAGCATCGGCAATATCAAAGTTCTACGAGATGTTATCGAAGGTATCTGGAAGCAGCAGGATCTCCGGAGTATTGGAAAGGCTGGCCAGCGTGTCGATTGGTTGCAGTTTGTCGAGTGCGATGTTCCTGTCCCGTGGTTTATCTAGGTCACGTCCAGCTCTTGAACCGTCACTTGGACATACTAATTACGTTGGCGATATTCAAACAGGTATACACACGTTGACAACGAGTGTCTGTGTTCAGTCACGCATGATGTAACGCGACGCGATACGACACGTGCAGGTGCTCACTTACTCAGTGACATGGCGTGTCCTCTAAGAATAGCGGGGCCTTCAAATCGCTGTCGAATTGACCAGCCACAAATTGGTACCTCCGATAAGGCAGCTCATCAGTGCGATAACACTCTGGACCATCGGGTGATAACCCCTGTATTTGCGGTCAAGCGCTTCCTACGGCGGCACTCAAGAGCCATCAACGCAAAAGGTACATTTCCTTCTCCTGTCAACACAACATCTTGCAAGGTCGCTAGAGGTAACAGAGCCAGCACCTGGAGCCCAGGAGCCAAGCAATTGAAAGGCTTCAAGTAGCGACGTCTTCTGCAAGCACGATTTCTTGGCACTTCAATTCTCATTACATATTCTTTTCACACTGAATCATTACAATGCATAACTCGCTGTATGTCTGGTTCATTATCCCTCACTCGCCCATGTAAAGTGGTGTGCGTCATGTATTCAGCACCACTTGCCCGGCAACTGTTAGCTGCTTTCAGCTACATCAACACGACAGACAATCACCCAGCGTTCCGGAATTTGCTCAACGCGATCAAGCCGCACATTTGCCAGCAGCAAAAAAAGGGCAAGTCAAGGACGCAACCGACAAAAACATACAACAGCGGGGATTCGCTGGTCGTCACCGACCCAACTACTAATCCGCCGGTTAGTTGCTTGACTATGGGAGAGCGGACGGGATCCCGTATTTTCAACTACCTTTGGTCGTATGTAGCAGTACAGACTCTAGCTACAGTATATAGCCGTGCTGGAATTGTTTCGCTACAGGGTGGTGAAGTTAGGGATCTTCAGTACATGCTTGCACTACCGGAGAGACTGCATGGTAGAGGTAGGTGACTAACTAGCGCAGACTCAGAAACCAATCTCGTGCTACTTAAGTCTGTTTTGTTGCTCTTATCAGCGGTGATTTCTACGATGCAACCTCGTCCTGTTTGACTCATGCGTGAGGCATCGCGTCCCTTCATCGACACACGTGTGCTTATCGCATCCATCTCAATAGTCTAGACAAGCCATCTGCCAAAGCCGATCGCCAAAAACCTTGAATGAAGCTTGAGTTATCGTCCAAACTAAACCTTCGTGGTTGAACTGATGAATAGGATTGGTCGGTGAGGAGTCTCATGGTGGAACCACGTGGGATGTAGACCAGCTGTAATACGGCCACCCGGGAACTAGTCGTAGATCAGAAGCCTCCACATGATCAATTCGGCACTTTGCGGGTATTTTTCGCATTGCTCTCGTTAATTCTTATACGTCAAGATGCGTCCTCGTCTTGTGGAAAATGTTACAGTCATGGCAAGTGTCCATGCTGTCCGTGTTTCTTTGCCTCTACTGCAGGAATCATGAATCTTTCAGGCTACTTCTGTAGCCAGACTCACAAGGACGATATTGAGTATCGCCCTCTTCGGCCAACCAGCCCGACGAATGGAGACGACTTGCAGCCCTACACAGCATACTGCTGTTTGCGAAGAAGGTCATGTACAAGAGGCCGTAACAAGTGGCTGAGTCGGTTTCTCGCCGCTTTTACTGGAGCATGTCTAATCCTGTCAGTTCTTACTCAGTTGTCTGTCGCATATATGGGCTGACATCTTGACCAGAATCGCGTTCTTCTTAATGACGTTTGTTATCGAGCGGTATGCTGTCCATACCTTTGAAACCTCTGGCTTTGCCTTGGCCGATCCTATCGAGAAGTACGGCGATGCTATAGAAAGTGCCAAGAGATGGGTTAAAGTCCTGTCGCCTCAAGTTACTCCAGTTATGGTCCATTCTCACAACGACTACTTGAGGCCACGGCCCTTATTCTCGGCTTTATCTGTTGGCTGTGCTAGTGTTGAGGCCGACGTTTGGCTCAGCAAGAATGGTCAAGATCTCTTGGTCGGCCATCACTGGTGGAATCTTACACCAGAGAGGACCCTAAACTCTCTCTACATTGAACCCTTGCTGGAGATACTCGACTCTTTTAACTCCCCACGATCCCCGGGTGAACTCGAGGGCCAGGGACACCGTGCTGGTGTTTTTGCTAGCCATCCAAACAAGACACTAATCCTATTCATCGATGTCAAGGACGACTCAGAAAAGACTTGGCCAGTAGTGCTGAAGCACCTAGAACCTTTGAGACAGAAAGGATATCTTTCATATCACCAAAATACTGGATCAACGCCAGCAGACCAGTCATTTCATTCTGGTCCTCTGACTGTGGTCGGAACCGGCGGTATTGGGAAGAGGCGGGATGTGAATATCGGCTCGGATCTGCAAAAGTGGCGACAATACCACGACGTATTTCTCGATGCCTCATTGGATCTTCTGTCCCGTCCAGGATTCTGCGAGAGAAACGATACGCTTTGTCGCGAAGTGGAAGAGAATGAGTTTTATACAGCTTCAGTGTCTCTCTTTAGAGCCATTGGGACTGTCATTCCATACTTCAGCAAGTCACAACAGGAGAAGCTGGCAGATCAGATTCAACTTGCAAAGAAGCTGAACTTAAAGTCGAGATACTGGGAGCTACCAGGCTGGCCTGTATCCCGAAGAAACTACGTTTGGAGGACACTACATCGCGAGGGGATTGACTTGATCAACGCTGATGACATAGTCAGTGCGACGACGAAACAGTGGCACTCTAATTATGCTATAGAAGGCGCCTGGGTTCTTGGTATTGCCTCTTGTCTCTTTAGTTTCCTCTTTACCATCATGTGGTTGGGAAAGAGGATGGTGTTTCGTATGATGACCGTTTAGAATGACTAGTTAGTTTAGGATACCCCTTTCTCAAGAGAGAAACACACTATATAAACTCAAGATCGATATCAGATTTTCAGTTGTAACTTACCTCGAGCTTGTTCGCCATTGTTTTCGCTAAGCTTCCTCAAATTTCAACATACAGGTGACTGGTAGGTCAAGGTGTTTGGGGGATATGATGCGCGCCCTCATACCGTACTGGTTGGTTGCGAAGATTCTTTCTGCTTTCCTGGTATGTTTCATTGATATGAAGCCTTGGAACTTACGAATGTCTAGTGGGCCGAGATCTTGTGGTCGAAAGAGTCAAGCGTTCTGATGGAGGACTCTTGTCATATTGGGAACTTGAAGTGAGTTACAACATCCGTTGCACAACTCCTTGGCACACAGATGTACGATAATTTCGGGCGATAGTATTATCCTTCTAGAAAAATGCCTTACCAGACCGCAAGATGCCCCATGGAAGCACGGACAGGACCGATGCTGGGCAATTTGCCGCCTTAACCGCTTGGGGGCTTGGCGCATGTTAAAAGACACCAAACACTAACAACAAACGAGCCTGATACACAGCTTCTGCATCTGAAACCAAAACTCAGAAGTTACAGTCTCGTTACAAACCAATGAGTTCTTCATTGAGATTCTGACAGATGGTGGCAACACCCCATATGCAGTGTTCCATTGGACATGACGACGCTCCTGTTCTAAAAATACCAATCCCTGCATCTTCATTCGCAACGGCCAGCGGTAGTCCAAACGCCAAGACAGCAATGACCAGAGAGATGAGGGCCAAGCGTCGCTCAAGCCTCCGCAGACAATACGTGGCATCACTCAATCTTCTGAGGCTGTGCTCGCGATAATCCACATTTCCCAGTCTCAGGCTTTCCGATTGGGTTTGGCCAGGAGGGTTGATGGAGACGTCAACTGTGGCTGGGAAGACCATCTTTGCCTCCGCCTCGGCAGTTGACCTATATAAGCTGCTTGAAGCCCGACAGATGAAGCAGAATCCATTTCCAGGTATACAAAACGTCTTCAATCAAAATGACTTACTACGGCCACAACGTCAACTTCCAGCAGCAGAACCCAGGATACAACCAGGAAAGCCCTGGCCAGGGAGGATATGGCGGTGACGACCAACGTCGCAATGACCAAGGCGGCTATCAACAAGGCGGTCCTCAGCAGTACGGTCAACAACAGGGAGGCTACCAGCAAGGTGGTCCTCAACAAGGAGGTTATCAGCAAGACCGCCCAGGTCTCTCACAATCCTACTACTCAGAGTCCTCTCAGGCCTCTCAGTATCCTCCTGGTGGACAGTCTGGACCTGGACAATACCAGCAGAGCCCTCCTGCATACAACCAAGGACCTCAAGGCCAGTTTGACGGCGGCGATGGTCCCGATGGCGAGCGTGGTGTAATGGGAGCTCTTGCCGGTGGTGCAGCTGGAGCCTTCGGCGGCCACAAGATGGGTGGAGTCACTGGACACAGTAAGACCAGCACCATCGTCGGAGCTTTGGCTGGTGCCTTCGGCGGTCACAAGTTGCAAGACGCCGCTGGAGACTGGAAGGATGAGAGAGACGAGAAGAAGGAAGAGGAGAAGCGGCGAAAGGAGGAAGAGAAGAGACGCGAGGAAGAGGAAGAGAGGAGACGAAAGGAGCGCCGCGATGATGATCGTTATGAGTCTCACCACAATCGTCGCCGAAGTCGAAGCCGAAGCTCTTCTCGTGGCTCCAACCGACGTCGTGGTGGTCACTTCGCCGGTAACTTCACCGCTTCATCTCGAGATATCAGACTCGATGCTCACGGCGACTACGTTCTGCACGCCTCCTGTAAGCGCGAGGACGGAGACTACCAACACACATCAATTTCCCTCGACAAGGTCCTCGAAAACGACAGAGGAAGCTTCCGTTGGTCTGCAGGTGGCCATCATGGTAGCTCTTCCTCCGTCACAGTTCAGCAAGGAGATACTCTTCGAGGCATCGCTGCTCGGTTTAATTGCTCCTTTGAGGAGATTGCTCGACATAACGGCATCAACAACCCTGATCTGATCTATCCTGGACAGACTCTGCAGGTACCTGGTGGTGGTCGTCATGGTGGTGGTGGTTTCGGATCTTCTGCACGACATGTTCGTCTTGTGGATGGAGGTCAGAGACTTGAGGGTGAGCTGTCCCGAGATGGAGACTGGGTGCTTAGCTCGATCATCCTTGATGAGAGAATCAGAAACTTCAACGGCACCTTGGAGCTTGTCTAACTTGGAGACTGGAGCGTGTAAAATAGGAAATTGAAAGTGCATAATATCATAAAAGATTATTTGTTCTTGGGGCATGCTGAGATTCTCCAGTCCCAGGAAAATGTAAGAGCAGAATCTGTTAAACCCATAAGTCGGCTTTCGTATCTAGATAGCCCACGCGGAGCAAGAAAATACAAGACTTTAGAACACGATGCTAAAACAAACTTGCCAAAGAGTCCCCTAAGCTTAGAATAGATTGCCTGAGTCTTTTTATCTCTGTTAAGATAAAGATCCTAAGTTTCCTGACCTTGCCCCGCCGAATAGCCTAATGTTTATTGCCATGTGCAGTACCAGCTATTTCCCGCTACCAACAATGTCTTCCAAATGACTCTGAGACACTTACTTATGTTCGGTTTCAGGCTTGCGGCCCCAAACAAAGCGAACCTTGAAGTATGGATGAAGTTTCTTGTTCCGGAGATCCTTTCGTACCTGCATCAGGAAAATCTGGTACTCTTCGGCCGACCACTTCAGAACTTCATGCCAAATCATTTGTGAATACCCTACGTAAGGCTCATCAGCAGTCTTTCTTACTGGCCTTTCTTATGAGATACAATCGAGGACTTACCAACGAGGTCGGATTCCAGACTGAGCTTCGCGTACTGGCCGATCTCCGCCATCTTAGGGTCTTTAGGCCATGAACCAAATGGTATCTGTTCAGGTGTGACGAGTTAGTATGCGCAGAATACGATGGGACTCGCCGCTCACCTTGTAGAAGGTTTCCTGGATATCCACGAAGCCAGCTTCTTTCATAGCCTTCATCTGGAGATCTTCGGTAAGGACAGACAAGGAGCATCCGGTGGCTTTGCCTCCCTCGATGAACATCTTATCCCAGGTTCCTCCCAGTGCGGTTGATCCATCATCTGTTACGGTTCCATCGTCGCTGTGTGTCATGGGCTCAGACTCGCAAGACTCGACCCAACCTCCTGGCTTGACTGCATTGTAAGCCTCTTTGAACAGAGCGGTCCAGTCTCTTATAGCGCCAAACAAGTAGCGTATATGCACAAAGTCAAAGGTATCTGCATCCCAAGTCCAGGGCTTAGTGCAGTCATCGATCTCGAACTTGAGATTAGGGGGTACCCAGTCTGGCTGTACAGCGGACAAATCTGTGCCAATGACAGCGGTATTTGGGTGCTCGTCAGCGTAGTCTCTGGTAATTTCAGTTAGTGGATATAACATGGGAGATCAATGGTACAAACATCGCCCAAATTCCTAAAAAACCGATCAACATCGTGTATTCCTGTACTGACTAGGCGTGGCCTACCTGTTCCCGTTCCAACATCAAGTACTCTCTATATCACGGAAAGCGTCAGCCCTGCAAATATTCATCTCACCAATACCACCGTATCTGAACATCGTCCTTTACAGGTGCCAGATACAGCTTGTCATCAGTGAGCAGAGTCAGGAAGTGGTGCCTAGTTCCAATCAGTAGCTACTCAGGCCTGAGGAGGTGCCGGGCAATAGTCACTTACATCAGATCAAAGTTCTCAAGAGTTTGTTCGTCAGTGGGAATCGGATAGCTACTGTCATGGTAGGTAGAGTGATACGACCGTCCCTTGAACTTTCGATACTCCAAGATACTTGAAGCAACAGATGCCGTCGATGAGTCTCTGCAAATGTCAGCTATGGTTCAAAGTCAACTCCCCTACAGAAATCATACACTCCGGCGCTCAAGGCAGAATCGTCGTCGATTACCGGTTCTTGTTCAGGTTGGTGGGGAGCAGCCGGCTCAAGTGGTTGGTCTGGGGTATTCGCATCTGCAACTGGCTGCGATGTCTGAGTAGCCTGCTCAGGCGATGAGACTGGTACAGGCGCCGGAGGAGGGGACATGGGACTGTGAGTATTGGCGGAGCACTTCAAAATGAGCAAATTTCTTGGATGGTTGAAAAGTTAAATGAGGAGAAGGTCAAACATTTGTAGGGAACACGCCATGCGGGTTGTTGGTGGTAAAGATGGTGAGGTTATGCGCCGAGGCTTGATGCCAGTCGTTGATTGGGCATACTGTCCAGGGATATCGCGTAAAGCATCCGATAACTCAATCAGGCAGTTCGCTTGGAGTGCTCTCCTAGATTAAGAAACTGGTTCTGGGTAAATGCCCTGTTTTCCATGCGGTCCGGGGCTATTTTGGCAAAACGCATTTCATCAAGAACTGGCCCAAACTGGATGAGAACCCTGATTTCAGATTCTACCTCAACGAAATAGGAAATCATGCGGCGAAGTTTCATGATTCCCCATATCTGCAATAAAATAGTCCATAGTACCTTTGATGGCCACGAGATGTTTCACACTGGTGCGACTCAGTTGTGTCATTGGTTTTGTTAGACGTTCACAAGCTGCCCCCATCAGCGTCTTAACCTCAATTCGCATCTCAGCCGCACCCAGGTCAACTTAATTACTTTACTGTCATTTACTGAATAATATAATAGCCTATACGTAAGATGGCCAAGTAAAGCTGAAGAGATATTACTATTCTTCATTGATGGTTTGCGAAACAGGTGGTCTGCTTGAATTAACACAGGGTAGTACAGTGCAGCGCAGTGCAGCTTTAACGCACAACAGTGCTGAGAATCACCATTTCAGGGCACTCTCACCAATGACCCCAACTGTACTTGGATCAATATTTAGGGCCTCTGCGCTAATAATAGCCTACCCACCATTTTTTTTAGCTGCTCAGAAGTAGCATTCATGACGTATGCTGGCCGAGTCAAGGGAGGAGAGTCGGCGGGGAAAAGATGATGGCAAAACATGCTTATGGCGGTTACAGTACGTACAATCCATGATTTGACACATTTCTCACATTATTACTCACCCATCTAGTTGAGCAAATACGAGGGCATTCGGTCGGAAATACCATGATGCGGGATAATCTGATGTCGCATGCGTCAGTGATTGGCAAAGACCTCGTATCAACGTCCAATTTTAACATGCTGAGGAACAAGAAACGCACCAATTATAGAGGTAGACGAGCCCAAATCCCCACTGTTGGCGTGTTTCCCCTCGTTAGCTTATTTCTAATTTCCCATGCCAACCCCGTCGAGTCGAATTGACTCCATCCCGTCTTTATTTGTTTCTCCATCCAACAGGCTTCAATTGTCAACCAACTTGAACCATCACCACTTCCATCAACTTGATCGCTTCCATCGCTGAAGTATCTTGCGCAGCCTCGGGATAGCTTGGCTCAGCAGTGTCCGACCCTCTCGCTTCATTTTCCGGACCTGAACGCCCCTCGAACTTCCCTGCGTCAGCCGAAAGTCTGTCTGTCTGTCTGTCATCGCGCGCATCATCAAAACATCAACAATGGTTCACAGTGTCGCATTCTACTGTCGCATATAATCCAACAGCCTTGAGCCTAACTCATAGCACGCAAGCGCATCCAGTTACCAACTCAATTCCAACGGTAGCCGACCGCATCAATCCACCGCCATCATGAAGCTATTCACAGCATCTCTCATCTTATTCTCATGGCTCGCCCAACTTCCCTCCGCAATGGCCGGCAGGGTTCTTGAGTCAAAATCTCTCAACAGTTGCCAGCAAGGCTCACTATTGACTGCCAGTCTCTTTCACGTTGTCGTCACACCAAACAACTCACTGGCCACCATCAACGTCAATGCTCTGGCATCGGTTCAAGGCTATGTGGAATTTGATGTCACCCTTGAAGTCTATGGCCATCAATTCCTTCACGAGGTTGTCGATCCTTGCAGAACTAGCTTTGACTTGCCGAGTCTATGTCCTATGGCTCCCGGTGATATCGACATCAAGTTCAACGTCCCGCTTGGCAATGCTTTGGATCAGATTCCTGGCATCGCGTATGGTATCCCTGATCTGGATGCCACTGTGCGCGCATATGTCAACATGACCTCCACGGGCGAGAGTGTCGCCTGTGTCGAGGCCAACTTCTCCACTGGCAAGACTGTCGAGCAACTCTCAGTCAAATGGGTCACTGCCATTATCATTGGAATCGGTCTCATTTCCTCCGCACTCATCTCCTTAGCCGGCTACGGCAATGCAGCCGCTCATCTTGCCGCCAACACTTTGTCTCTCTTTGCCTACTTCCAGGCCCAGGCTATCATTGGACTTACTGCTGTTACCATGCCGCCAGTCGTGGATGCTTGGACGCAGAACTTCCAGTGGTCTATGGGTATCATCCGAATGGGCTGGATGCAAGATATCTTCACTTGGTATGATCGTGCTACAGGGGGGAAGCCCGCTCGTCTCTTTGACAATCTCGCTACTGCTTCGGTCCAAGTTGTGAAACGGTCTTTGGAAAGCATCCCGGGTGCTGCAGCTCTGATCCGTCGTGACTTCGCCTTCTCGAAACGAGGTAATATTGAACTCGAAACCGGCTCATATCTAGTCTACGGCATCCAGCGCGTGGCGTTCCGATCACATATTGAGACAACGAATCTCTTCCTAACCGCCATTGTCTTCTTCGGTATTTTTACTGTCTTCGCCTGCATCTTAGTCTTCCTCTTCAAGCTTGTCCTCGACCTGTGTGCTAAGCAGGCGTGGATCAAGCGAGAGCGCTTCCTCGAGTTCCGAACAGAATGGCGGACCATCCTCAAGGGAATTCTTCTCAGACTCACCCTAATGGGTTTCCCTCCCATCACCATCCTCTGCCTCTGGGAGTTCACGCAGGTTGACTCGGCTGCGCACATTGTCCTCGCGGTCTTTTTCTTTTTCACAGTTCTGCTCACTCTCACCGTGGCAGCTCTGAAGATTGTCACACTCGCGAGACACAACAACCCGGTTGTCACTCTTTACTCGAACTCGCGAATCCTCAACAAGTGGGGATTCTTGTACATCCAGTATCGAGCTACCGGCTACTACTTTATCGTGCCACAGCTGGCTTACATCTTCATCAAGGGCATGTTTGTTGCTCTGAGCCAGAAGAGTGGTGTTACCCAGGCAGTCGCCCTCATTCTCATCGAAGCCGCTGCTCTCATCGCAACCAGCGTCATGCGTCCCTTCATGGACAAGAGCACGAACTCCTTCAACATTGCCATCTTCGTTCTCAACTTCCTCAACGCCATATGCCTCTTCATTTTCACCAATGTTCTCGGCATGCCTCGAATGGGTCCCTCCGTGACTGGCCTGGTTCTCTTCGTTGCCAACGCCGCTTTCTCCCTGATCCTGCTGCTCATGATAATCATATCAAGTGCCCTCGTGTTCTGGCGAAAGAATCCAGATGCAAGATACCAGTTCATGGCTGATGACAGAGCTTCGTTCATGAAATCTAGGTCTTCAACACAGATCGATACCATGACACAGCTCGACGCGTTGGCGGCCACAGCCCGTGGAGATCCAACTGGTCGCTCTCGCCCTGTGTCGAGATCTTCGTCGGATCTCGCAGCGCCCGCGTTTCCCAATGCCGGGACGAAGCATACTTCGACTTCTACTCTATCTTCAAGAAGCCCTCATAAAGACTCACAAATAGATGTCAGGGCAACAGAGCGGTAGAGTGCCCTCATTCATATACAATGATACTTTGTGAGATGGAATAAGATAAATTTACACTGTTTTATATTGTAATGATTACCTGCGCCTATGAGCGTAGTGTTTGAACATATCTGTAAAAATCTGGCCTTAGGAGTTGATCTTTAACCGGATGAAGTTCTATAGGAGATAAGGCGTATAGTAATTTATAGATAACAGTAAGGTGAAACCCTAATTTATAACTGTTTTGCTTCTGTCCAAGGGTTATAATGCCTCCAATACGTTTGTCAGAATTATTATCATTAGTTCTATTAGATTACTATAATCCTCTATTCTTTCCACGATTATGATATCCCACCCCATTTCATGTTCTCCCTTTTACCATATTACGCCCATCTAAATCTGTATGCATATCTAACGTTTTCTAGCTGATCCATTCTGGCTTTATTCCCAAATCAGTCTCCTGGATGAACCTAGCCCTCCTTCTATCTCTTTTTTCTCTTTTCGCTCTCCAGAATGCGTCGTCGTCGTCATCATCTGTGCTATCTTGCTCGATGGCAACACTAGTTCGAGGAATGTTAGATCTATTGTTATCCCAGTTGCTGAGAGGCATTATTTCATCGTTCTTGTTTGCTTTTCCCAAGGGTGTTTGGTTTACAGCTTTAGAAACTGGTCTGTAACGACTTGGAAGGCCAATGGTGTTGCGTTCTGATGGTGCCACTGACGCTGCATACCCCCCGGGTTGTTGATGAACAGATCTTGCGTAATTTGATGGTGCATAGTTCGACTTTGCATAGTTTGAAGGTGCATAAAGGGACGGGGCATACGTCGACCCGGCACCGGGAGGCCCCATATTCATGACCGACTGCTGAGTTGAGAAGGTATCCCCGGGCTGATTGCTTCTCTGGTTCATAGTCGCCATGGATCTCAGAATCTGAGTCTGAGCCTGCAAGAAGTTGAACATCTCTTGGTTGGAAGTAAGCGGGGGCAGCTGAGGGATAGCAACTGGCGTCTGAGGCCTGGAGAAGGCCATTGGTGTCTGCGTCCCTGGCAGGCCAAAGGAATGCGCTGTTCCGACGGGCTGTGTCATTGCTTGGCCCCAGTTGAAAGCCTCGTTGGTGTCGGGCAGAGGCTGGAAGCCGGTACTCGGGGGTACACGGCGCGCTTTCTTGGCGCGCTCTTCGCTCGCTATCACGCCGACCAAACCGCCTGGGATGAGCTGCTGGTTGTTCATGGGCCAGGCGGTTTGGGGGCCTGCTGGGAAGATATCTTGCGGGAGACTTGTTGCAAATGCTGGCATTGGTGTTCGTGAGTTTTGTCTAATGCTGTCAATTGGTAGGAGCTTTGGGATGGAATCCCCCCTCGTCTGACCGAAGTTGGTGATAGAAGGAGTCTTGCTGCCTGACCGCCGCTGAATCTGCAGTAGTGCTAAAGGCACATCCTCATCCTCATTCTCGTGGTCACGCCTTGGGGTGTTGTCTTCTTGCAAACCTTGAAACGTCTTGAACGACTTCATGGACCACGATGAAGAGACTCGCGAGTGAGAAATCAATGGTGGGAGGTCAGGTCCATTTGTGCTCTTCATCATCTGTTGTCGATAGCCGCCATCGAGATACGCCTGCTGCTTCTTACGCTGCGCTTTCTGTCTGTTCACTGCCTCGGTATCGTCTATACACTCGTAGTCCAGTTTATCGTCTTCCTCTTCTTCACCTCCATAGAAGCGCCTTTCAGCTTCTTCCCGGACCTTGCGCTTCTGTAAAGTCTCGAACTCAGCCGCTGTCATGACCTTGCCAGGGCCGGTTCGGGATGTAGGAGGAGGTCGCGGAGGGTGCGCTTGTACCTCGCCAGCTTCGGGTACTGAGTCCAGTGGCGAAACATATAGATCGGCAAGATCTTCTAGACCTTCGTGGATCTGGTATATTCGCCTTGGCCTTGTCGTTGAAGCACGGGAGGAAGGAAATAAGGGCTCTACGTCTACAGAGTCTGGGGTATTTAGGCTATCATCATTGATGAATGGCCATCGTGGAGCATGGCCGGCTGTTGGGCCAATTAGTTGCTCGAATTCGGAGAAGTCATGCTCTGTTCGATCGTTTTGATTGTCTTGAGCATTCCAAGCCTGTGAGTAATGCTCGATGATGCCAGCGTTGGATGAGAACCTCAGCGTTGATGGATCGCTTGATGTGGTCGGAGAAACGGCCTGGATGTCGCTTGAGGTGCGAACACTTGTGTCGATTGGTTCAAGGTATGTTCCCGATTTAATGAGCGGCCGAATCGTAGCGAAATCTAGATCGAGAGGACTGCTTCTGTGCAGAGTCGACGCCGTCACATCCATGCTGCGGCCTTGAGCATGGCCATGTCGGCTTGACAACGGCAGCGACTGAGTATCGTCATGGTTCAAATGGGTGTTTGGTATCATGCTCAAAGACATGGAGGGCAGATGTCAATTAAGCGGGAGTAAGGACAGGATGATCACAAGGTCGAAGACTCATGGGGAGATCGCCAGTCGCTGAAGATCGCTGAAGGTCGCTGAAGAATTAAAATGCATCTGTCATCATGGCCAAGACATTCCTTGGCTGAGTGTCCTCCCTTCAAGGGATGGTGCCTGGTATGGCGAGCCTCGATGTCTCAGCCTCGAAGGGAGAGTGAGACTCCCTTGAATACCTTGACGATAAAAGTGGAGGGCATTCTTAAAATAAACATCACTGTTTCTCAGAACCTAGAAATCAACTTTAAACTCTTGTTTATGGTGAAATGGCTTTACCCCGTATAGATAATTAAAAAGCATATATACCCACCGTAGTCACTCCATGATGGTGGGAGTAAGTTTGGGCAGCCCAGCTTACACGGCGCAAGACAAGTTTCTCAGTGAATGCGCCAATGGTGGCCGTATAGATAAAGGCTCAAGATGCGTAGCATGGCCTTCTCACTTGAGGCTTTTCGCAGGCAGTGCTCAAGCGACAGCATTGACTGTGTCGGCGATCTCCTCATCCTCTTCGTGCTGGGCCCGGCCGGCATATCCCGCTTCTATGACCTCGAGAAGACGGAATCTCGATGCAGGAACCAGGAAATACGCTAAATTCCGATTTGGCATAGCGCCTTGACACGAGATCAACAACTACCGGCCGGTATGCCCCAAACGACCATATCTGAGCCAGCTCGTAATCAACGATAATGAGGGTCCATGGTATTTGAGAAATGTCCCGCTAGGGCCAGTTCGCGTTCCGACACCGCGCCGACGCCATATGACTTACTACTCCGTATTTTTTGAACTCAAGACTACGGTAAGTTATTGCCGAGGATCCTTTATTAAAGTTTACTGAAACAAGCGAGTGCAACACAGGAAATTACAAAGACGTCATTGCTAAACCACCTTCCTGTAAACGGTCACTTAGACATGTCTCAAAGTTTAAACAATTGCTGAATTGGCCAGACCGCTGCATGGACTCGTATGATGAGAATTTTATAGACTCAGGTAAATTCGCACTAACACCCGAATCAACCCTATTTTCCTATTAACAGCTACACGAAGATGCTTCCTCAGATCATCCCACAGCGTCCTTGTTTGCGCGCATGTTGAAGACGCTCACTTGCAGACCCTCTCGAAGGTCTCGTTCAACCTTCCACCGCAGGTCTGAATCTGCTGAGCCTCATACTCAAGACTCGCATAGATCTGACATCCTTCACCACCCATGATCCTGCCAGTCTCCTCACTGCCTCCGTACTTGAGAACCCTGGCAGCCATTCCTGCAGCGACGGCCTGGTTCCTGGTAGGGTCATTCAGAGCCGTGCCGTTGTTGAACTTGGCTGCTCCTGCTACTGCAGCGTAGCCAAGACGACGAGCGTACAAAAAGCTGATCTGCTCGTCGATGGCGTCAATGAACTTGCGCGCACATGCAAGAGCTTCGTCAGGATTGGTGGACTTGCAGGCTGATGCTGCAACAGGAACATCGTTGAGACAGGTGACGTTGTATGGATATGTTGTGCTGTGAGCTGATGAAGCAGAGCCCGGGTAGTTATCCGCTGTGGCGTTGATAGACGGCTTCTCGATGCATCTTGCGAGTTTCGCGGATGATGGGTGGCAGGAGCCAGTGGCTGCAGCCATGCAGAGTGAGAGGCTAATGTAAACAGGGAGTCTTAAGTACATGGCTAAGGTTAAGGGGGAAAAGATAAAAAGAAAGGAAAAAGAAAGAAAAGAAAAACAAAGAGGTATTTATATAAAAAGGTTTTTAGAAAAAGGCTATTTATATATAAGTAATAAAGAAAGTCTTTAGTTAGATTAAAGTTTTAATAAACTTAATTTATAAGATTACTTTTAAGCT